>APFE031402576.1:3738-86257 GCA_000404065.3 Pinus taeda | reverse complement strand
AGGCTACAACCTTCTCTTTTCTTCCAGGGACCATGTTTCATAAATTTTCAGACTGGATCCATCAACAACATCAATCAAACATCAAATATATCTGCATCAACCAATCTCCTTTGTACCAACCAAAACTAAATCAAACAATCACTTTACTAAATGATGTAACCAAAATACAGTAACAGCAACCAGAACCCAGAACACTGCAACAACAAATAGAAGTAGCTAAAATGTATTTTATGAGATGTATACTACTTCATTGTGTCGAACCTATGTTCATACATTGTTAAATGAAGGCAAACCTATGTATACATTGTTTTGAAATGCTAAACCAACGTGTATACACGCCTTTGATATACTGAGACTTCATGCAGATCTATAAAAGATGATTTAACCTTTACAACTATTCAAACATCAGTTATACCCAGACCATTAGATTTATAGATTACGACATGTGCCAATAAAAGATCAAAACCACACAAAGATATTTCTCTTCAAGCATTAAGATCTTGACCCATCAATAGAACTTATCCTTCTTCAAGTGCTCAGGCTCCTCGTTGATTTAGATCCAGCTATGCACCATAACATAATGACTAGTATTCTAGATCTTGATTTTCATTAGATATTCAATACTTTAGTGCCTTTTCCTAATGACCTCCTCCTCCTTTTATAGTCTTAGGCCTTACTCAATACCATGGTCTAAAACCACTTACAACCAATACCTTAGACCAAATACCTGAGGTCAACATGTCGGACAAGATACCTTGGACCAATACTATGGATCACAATACCATGGACAAAATACCAGGGACCAACACCAATTTTTCCTACATGTACATGCTTTTCCTTGCATGAAAGTGTGTGTATTCATATATGTGCCTTTTGGTATGTGACCCCGCGTGTATACGCGGTTTTCTCAAGGGGAACCTACATATACCTCTTTTTTCAGCATTTTGTGATCCTGGACTATTATCTATCATCTAAATGAGTTGCCATCAAGGACAACACCTCTGTCATAGCACAAACCTGTGTCATAATGCCAACAATCTCCCCCTTTAGACTTGATGGCAACCCCAAGTCACTCTCCCCTTTTGTCATCAAGGGCAAAGGGTTATGCTCCCTCTAAGTACATGTTGAATTCTTTGATATGTTGAAGTCTGTTGTTCATGTTCTACAAGAAGAACATGACATTATACATCATAAATGACCCTCCTATCACCAAAGGCTCATACATTGATCCATCTCCCAACCATGTGGGGATATACAAAAATTGACTCATCCACCCAACCAAGAGGGGATACACTAAAAGTTTATGCATGAGAAAACAAGAACATTACATCATCCATCCCAGGCATAGTGAGGAAACAAAATAGGTCATTACATGACCTTGATAATAAAGGATATACATAACATAGGGACAAAATATCTAAAACAAGACTATGATAGTCATCAACAACTATCATTAGTAGCATCTGTCAATCACCATCCAGACCAGCAACCATCATCTCCCTCTGCACTAGTTCCACCTAAATAAAATACAACTATAAAATTGTACCAAGATCTTCTAAGATAATGCCAATAATGCATTATTAGAAGTATATGATCCCCCTAAACCTGTGCCAGATGATCATTGTCAGACCAAGATCAAACTCTTTTCATCCTGAGTCTGACCCATTGATATTCCTGAAACCAACATATACGTGACTGTATCCACAACGATTGGCATATGTACATGGATACACTTCATGAAACTCGTGTACAACCATTGTTCTCTGAAACAGATAAATGTCAATGGAAAGATGATGCATCAACTACTCCCAGCTTTTGTTTGAGGTATTCAAATGTCTCTCTGGGTAGTAGTTTGGTGAATATATCAACCACCTATTCCTGGGAGGGAACATGCTCCAATTTGACCTTTTTTCCAAGCACTTGTTCCTAGAGAAAATGATATCTGATAGGTATGAGCTTAGTCCTGGAATGCATGATTGGATTCTTTGAAATACTGATTTCACTTGTATTATCACATAGAATAGATATTGGTGGAGTACATGTGATTTGAATGTCTTGCAATGTTTGCATCATCCAAAGGAGTTGTCTGCAGCAAGATGCAGCAACCACATATTCTACTTTAGTTGTAGATAATGCGATTGAACTTTTTTTCTTGCTGAAACAAGACACTAGTCTAGAACCCATATAGAATGCACCACCAATAGTGCTTTTTCTATCATCCATTCTTCCTGCCCAAATTGCACCTGTATATGCATGAAGTGTAAGATCTATATCTCTAGGATACCATAAACAAAAGTTTTGTGTTCCTTGAAGATATTTGAAAATCCTTTTGACTGTCTGAAGGTGTGTTTCCTTTGGATTGGCTTGGAATCTTTCAACTATTCCCACTTCATGCATGATGTCTGGTCGGGTACCTATTATATATATTTCCACTGTTGATATACCACTGATTTTCTTGTCCTTCAGCATACAAGGCTATTCCACATCTTTCTATTTGTGGTTCCTTCTTTCCCCATGCTTTGGGACCCAATGAAGCATGCTCCTTTTGAGATGTTTTCCAAAATTTACTCCATTCAGAATCTTCATGACTGTAGTTGTTACAGATAGAGCATTCTATTTCATTTTCAAGAGTAGAAAAGTTATTGTAGTTCCTTTTCATGATCCCAGTCACATTCCTTTGATTTTGTGCTTCTCTAGTCATGATGGTCTTGTAAGCAACACATTGAGCAACTTTGTGTCCAATGTTATGACATGAAAAACATTGGCCATTAAAGAAATTCCTCTGATTATCAAATCTACTGACCTGATGATTGTAGTTTCCATTGACATTCATTCTTGAAGCAAATTGAGACTGAATTACCTGTGGTTGGTTATAGCTTTTTTTCATCCTTGAAGTAGATTGAACCCGATTTATCTGATAATCTGCTTTATGCCTTTCTTGATGATTGTCAACATGTTCACTTCTCCTTACTGTATCAAGATAGATTTTGGAGGTTGATGGCTTATGTGCTTGAGATGCTCCTTTAGTATATCCAAGACTTGTCTTTATCAGAGGAGAACACTGCACTTCGATAATTGCATCTAAAGTTTTTGATCCTTTTGAAAATCTAAGATTGAAAGCTTCTGTTTTCTCAATATATTTTCTTACACCCACAATTTCACATTCTAACTTTTCATTCTGTTTTTACTTTTCAGCAAGTTGGAATGTTAGAGTATCTATAATCATACTCTTTTCGTCTAAACAGATTCTAAGTTTACAAATTTCTTCATAGAGACCATCTTCATGTAAAGCATCCAAGAAATCATGTTCTTCAAAAGCCATCAAAAGTCTATAATCATTACCATATTCATCTTCATCACTATTTGATAAACCATCCCTATGTTCATGCGTATAGTAACTTTTCTTACTTACATTCTATTTTCTATTCCATTTTGCCGATTCCTTACCTTTATCAAGTTTATCTTTATGAAGGAATTTGGCTGCATAATGACCGACTCTTGCACAAGAAAAGCATTTGGAAGGTAGTTTACCTTTGAATCTTCCAGAACCTTATTGAAGGTTTTTGACGAAGTTTTCTTCTTCCTCTCCTTTTGAAATATGTCTTGATTCATTGAGATCTTCTCTTCCTAAAGCCTTGAATGCAGCTTCTCTCATATCTGATGGACCTCCTTTTCTCATTTCAACAGTAGTTAGGATTTCGTGTAGCTGTGTTATAGTCATATTCTGAACATCTTGCTTTTCTTCTATGGCAGAAACTTTTGATTCAAACTTAGAAGACAAGGATCTTAAGACCTTTTCAACTAAAGTAGCTTCTTTTATCTCCTCACCCAATTTTTTCATGCAATTAACAATCTCATTTATACGTAGGAGGTAATGAGCTATACTTTCATTATTGTGCATTTTGAGAGTTTCATATTGAATTCCGAGAGTGTATTTTTGCACATTTTACTTAATTGTCTCCTTCACAGCCTAGAACAATCTTGTCCCATATTTATTTGGTAGTTTTCAGCTACATAACCTTCACAAATTTTGATGGTGAGACACTCCCCGATAGTGTATTGACAACCTTGGCATTTGCTTCATACTGATTTTTACCTATCATACCTGTATGAATTGCCGATGGAAATATATATCCTCCTTCCACGATTTCCCAAACATCTATTCCAAGAGATTGAAGATAGGCTATGGTTCTTACCTTCCAATAGATGAAGTTGCTCCCATGAAAGATTGGTGGTTTAAAGGATCCCTCTTTTTCGTAGTTTCCCATGATGATAGATCTTCCTTCAAGTGATCAAGCTTCTTCTGAAGGGCCTGCTATGATACTAATTGTTGGAAATAATACTGAGAGGGGGGGGGGGGGGGGGGGTGAATCAGTATTAGAAATTTAAAATATTTAATTTCCATACATAGATTTATATGCGCTACTTTTGTTAATGAAACTTGCTTGTATATGCAACTGTGTTTAGAGCAACTAGCATATACCTTGCAAACATATAATTTAGTTAGTTGATCTTTAATCTGCGTATCAGAACCATATAACCAGTAATCAGATGTAGTAAACAGAACAGGCAATCACACACATGAACATAAGATATAAGGTGGAAACCCAATGTGGGTGAAAACCAGCTATTGCAATCATCTCTATCTTTCTTTAATAAGAAACTTCTTTTTAAAATTTTTATACTAGTGCAGTCCTATACCAGTATGGATGCTTCTACTTGTAGAAGGCTATAACCTTCTCTCATTCTCCAACTTTTCCTGAAAGGGAATTACAACCCCTTAGCTCTTGTACTAGCTGATGTGTTTACTAGTACGTAGGTGCTGACCTACAGAAGGCTACAACCTTATCTTTTCTTCCAGGGACCATGTTTGATAAATTTTCAGATTGGATCCATCAATAACATCAATCAAACATCAAATAAATCTCCAGCAACCAATCTCCTTTGTACCAACTAAAACTGAATCAAGCAATCACTTTACTGAAGGTTGTAACCAGAATACAGTAACAGTGACAAGAACCCAATCCAGAACCCAGAACACTACAACAACAAACAGAAGTGGCTAAAACATATTTTATGAGATGTATGCTACTTCATTGTGTTGGACCTGCATTCATACACTGTTAAATGAAGGCAAGCCTGTGTATACGTTGTTTTAAAATTATGAACTAGTGTGTATACATGCCTTTGATATATTGAACTTGCATACAGATTTGTAAAAGATGATTTAACCTTTACAACTATTCAGACATCAGTTATACCCAGATCATCAGATTTACAGATCACGACATGCGCCAATAAAAGATCAAAACCACACAAAGATATTTCTCTTCAAGCCTTAAGATCTCGATCCATCAATAGAACTTATCCTTCTTCAAGCGCTCAGGTTCCTCCTTGATTCAGATCCATCTATGCACCATAACCTAATGACCAATATTCTAGATCTTTCTCTTCATTAGATATTCAAGACTTTAGTGCCTTTGCCTAATGATCTCCTCCTCCTCTTATAGTCTTAGGCCTTACTCAATACCATGGTCCAAATCCGCTTAGGACCAATACCTTGGACCAAATACCTAGGGTCAACACGTCGGACATGATACCTTGGACCAATGCTATAGATCACAATACGATGGACGAAATACCACAAACCAAAACCAAGTTTTCCAACATGTATGTGCTTTTCCTTGCGTGAAGGTGTGTGTATACGTATACACACCTTTTGGTCTGCAACCCCCTGTGTATACGCAGTTTTGTCAAGGGCAACCTGTGTATACCTCTTTTTCCTTCATTCTGTGATCTTGAACTATGAGCTATCATCTGAATGAGTTTCTATCAAGGACAACACCTGTGTCATAATGCCAACACTTTGTTGTGTTTATAGTTTAAAGTGACGGAATGACAAGTTGAACCTGCTCATGATATTTTTGTTGTGTTTTGAGCATTCGATGGAGTGTTTTGGCATGAAAACCAATGTAAGTTTCATTTTTTTTTTTATTTCCCCATTTCATTATTTGTAAAAGGGAGAAAATGTATTTGAAAATATGCTTTACTCTACGCAGTGAGTTCAAAGAGGATATATGCCACTTTCTATGAGAGAGATTAGCCACTTTAAAGGGAGAACAAATTTTCCACTTTATGTGAAACTCCAACCCCTTTAAGTAAAAGAAAGTAATAATATTTTATGCTATTTTTTCGTGAGAATTCATTCCTTTTGTATTCTTGAAGGACAACATCTCTTTGTAGGTGAGAATTTTCCACATGAGTGAGAGTTTGTTCCTTGTGTCAATGGAGAAGAGTCTTATTGAAGAGTAGCTAATCAAGAAACTACGTAATTGAGCAAAGCCTAGAGACATTTCTCACATGTTATGGTTAAACTTTATTATCAAGTTCTAGTGGAACTGTCCATATTGTTATTTATTTATGTGTTTAATTCCTTATGTCTATTTCACTTATGGTGATTTCATGCTTTTTATGCAATTTGTTTTAAAATCATTGAACTTAAGGTCCCTGGTGAAGGACACTCACATCCATTGTTTGAGATATTTGAAACTTTCTCTTAACAGATGCTTAGTAAATATATCATCAATTTGTTCTCTAAATGGAATATCTACCAATCTAATTGTTTGATCTACAAGTTTTTATGAGAAAAAATTATACGTGATGTGAATATTATTTTGTTTTGAGTTCATGAATGTTTTTTTTGAAATATTGATTGCATTTATATTATCACACAAGATATAAGTTGGTTTCTCATTATGCTATTGAAGGTCCTTCAAAATTTACTTCATTCATAGTACCTGAGTACAACATGTAGTTATCACAAGATACTCTGCTTCAATAGTTGTGATATAGGAGCATTACAATTTCCAAGCCATCAAGCCTTTTGAAGAAAACCTCAAAAAGATATTTTAGTATTGTAAAGGAATTCTAATTCCTTAATTGTAAATATTCTTAGTTTCTTTTAATTACTACAAATTAGTTTTACAAAATCTATGGATAAGAGAAATGTTTTCCATAAGGTAAAAGAAAAGTTGTCTTGAAAATCATAAGATATTTAAGAAATAAATCATTAGAGCTTTAGTGAATAAATCATTGTTGAAAATAGCAACAAGAAATGTTAAAAATAGCATCTAAGAATTCCAATTTAATTTGTCCTTGAATTAAATTGTAATTGTTCTTTCATAGCAACTTGTAATAGTTAACTAAGTTAAGTTGACTTATTTAACTTAGCAATTTTGAGTTGGAAGTCTTTCCGTATTCATGTATATGTTCTCCCTAAATTTTAGGGGTCCGGGATGAGTTTATTTGAGCTTTAATTACATAACTCAGTTTGACTGAGTTATAGTTCGTTAAACTAGTTCCAACTATTTGTGGAACTAGTAGAGGATTAGTAGTGAGTTCATGCATTAGTGCATCCTCAGGTGCTTTTCCAACTAAAGATTCAATCATGAGAAACTCATTCTAGTTTAGAGGAAGAATGAGTTGAGACTAGAGTGCAGGGACAATGTACTATTAGTTGTATGGTTTTCCAAGTTTTACAAATCATGCATGCAATTAGAGAAGGACCTAAGTATGGATTGCGTAGTTTTGGAGGAAGTATTTCCCAATTAAATATGGGATAAACCTCATAGGATTTTTTCAAGGAAACAGGGGCTTGGAGAACAAAAGAAAAGGCTAAGTTTTGGCTTGAGCTAACTTGTGAGCATAGAGTTGATCATACTTGTGTTGGGATTGTTCTAGTGAGAACAAGCATTGTATTTTATACTCAGTTTTTTATTAATGCAATATAGATAGTAGGGTTTTTGAGTTGTGGCTTTCCTCACATAAATATTTTCTTATGTGCCATTCATTATCTTCCTCTTGTTGCTTATTGTTTTCATCGATCTATTGGTTTCTGCTATTGAGAGTAAACTAGATTCTTGTCTTGTGTTTTTGTACATTACATGAGATGTTGAATCTACACAAAAATATACATGGTATCAGAGCTAGATTACACTATAGTAGAGGATATTTCATGTTTGGGGTTACAGGTGAAATTTGAAATTGCAGTTCACACTTCAGGTCAGCAAATGTATTTCTATGGTTTGAGACTCAAGTATGCCTTGGAAGGAAACTCGAATTACATAGCCTGGAAGGAGAGGATGGAGGTAGTGTTGGAATATATTTGCCTCAAGGATTTCATTAATCAAGACATTCCTAAGCCTCCAAAATTGGATGCCAAATATTTGGTTTAATGGAAGAAGTGTGTGGCAAGGATGAGGTGAAATATCCTTAAGGGAGTTTGAGACCGTGTTGTCTTGAGTCTCCATGGCAAGGAAACTTTGTATGCTATGTGGAAAGAATTGGTGGGCCTATTTTAGAACAATAGTTACTATAGGAAGTTTTCACTAAAGGACAAACCTCGAAAAATCAAGATGGAGGTGGACGACTCAATTCCAAATTACTTGACCAAGTTCACCGATTGTCGGGATGAGCTTGGAACTATTAAAATCACTATTTCCGAGGATAATATGGTGAGCCTAGATCTTCTAGGACTTCCCAAGGGTTGGAATAGTTATCAAGACTCTATCAATGGGAGGGAGAAGTTTCCAGAGTGGGAACAACTGTGGTTGGATTTGGTACAAGAAGAGTTTCGACATAATGCTAGAGATGGGACCTATTCCAAGGAAGTGAAAGAGAAATTTTCCTTAGAGAGTAAGGGAAAGAAAGCCAAGGGAAGG
The DNA here is from genome assembly GCA_000404065.3 of Pinus taeda. NCBI lineage: Eukaryota > Viridiplantae > Streptophyta > Pinopsida > Pinales > Pinaceae > Pinus > Pinus taeda. Next base: position 77,537 of record APFE031402576.1, on the reverse strand, counting down.
ATTTCCCAATGTAAGGCACGTGGAAAGAAGATGGACTTGTTGAAATTCAAGTGTTTTCACTATCACGAGCATGGGCACTATACCATAAATTTCCCACAGAATAAACAAAGCAAGAAGGTGCCTATGGTAGCTACAGTAGGTGAAGCTCTAGCTTCACAATTCAAACTTAATTTCACTATCATTGAATGCATGGAATCACTGTAATGGGAAGTTTGTGGTATCTTGACAATAGTACCTTATCCAATATGACAAGGCTCAAAGATCTCTTTAGTAATGTTGAGGTGAAAAACCTCAAGCGAAGCATAGAGTTTGGAGATGACAGGAAGTATAGAGATATCAAGATCGGTACAGTTACCTTTTGGAAGGACATTGTCTCCCTTCTCAGTATCATAGATGATATGTATGTTCTAGGACTAAATAATATTTTTGTTTCAGTCACAGTATTGAAATACCATGGCTACGACGTGATTTTTAGTAAGGGAAAGGATTTCCTTAGACACATCACCACATGAAAGGTGAAACAAATTGGTGCATGAGTTAAAAACATGTATCCTCTTAAGGTACAAGTTGCATGAAAATCCTTGAGGAGTAAGGAAAAGGTTAGAGACATGGTGGTTGAGAGGGAGAGTGAATTACCTCTCAAGATGCATCCCCACAAGAAGCCTCAGAAGCAGACTCAGAAAATTATGGAGCAACGACAATTGGGAAAGGAGAGAGGAGACCGACTAGAGGCATGCACTCATGTAGAAACCTCCAGTAGGGGGGAATTTTGAGCCAAGTGGGCTGAGGAAACACATGCATCCATAGCTCTGGGTGTGAGGTGGGGCGATGTAACACGATAGTCCCAAGAGGAATGAAATTGGGCAAGGTTCCTTAAGAGGCTTTATCTCTTGGACCATACCTTGCTACGAGAGCCCAAATTACATAGTAGCAGGATGGATCAATGGTGCTTGATGCAGTCAGATATTGGAGTGATAGAGGTTAGAGCAGTCAAATACTGATTAGCACAAGGAATATTTGACAACAGTGTAGAAAGGCAGAATCAATAGAAGTACAAAGTTTTCAATCGATAGAGGCAATAACAGTCAGAGATGGTGACAGATGCATCATATTGATCTAGGTTGGAATTTTTTTTTCTTCTGTTTCAGGAGTTGTTGTAGCATCAACACTAGAGAGAAGTATTTCATGCAAAACATTCCAAAGTTTCATGATCAGGAGAGAGTTGAGTTCTTTTCTTGTTGAGAGGAAGTGTTGAAAATCGGGAGAATAAATCTTAAAAATAACATCTAGAAATTCCAATCTAATTTGTGCTTGAATTAAATTGTGAATTAAATTTTAATTCCTTTCTCATAGAAACTTGTAATAGCTAACAAAGTTAATTTGACTTAGTTAACTTAGGAATTTCAAGTTGGAAGTCTTCCTTCAGTCATATATATGTTCTCCCTAAATTTTAGGGGTTCAACATGAGTTTATTTGAGTTGTAGTTAGATCACTCAGTTTGAGTTGGTTATAGACAGTTAAACTATTTATAATTGTTTGTAGAACTAGTAGAGGATTAGTTTAGTGGATCATTAGTTGCTTCTCCATACAACTAAATATTCACTCATTCGAAACTCATGCATGTGAATTCAGAGGAAGGCCCAGTTGAGACTAGAGTGCATGGAGAGTGTACTGAGTTGTATGATTTTTTGAGTTGTACAGATCATGCTTGTAGTCAGAGAAGGACCTAATTTTGGATTGTGCAATTTTGGAGGAAGGATTTCCCAATTAAATATGGGTTGGTCCTTATAGGAATTGTGCAAGGAAATAGGGTCTTGGAGAGCAACAAAAGAGGCTAAGGTTTGGCTTGAGCTAGTGATAGTGAGAACAAACATTGTATTTTTTAGTCATATTTATGATTAATGCAATATAGATAGTAGGGGTTTTGAGTTGTGGCTTTCCCTCAATAAATATTGTGTTATGTGCCATTGCTTATATTCCTCTTGTTTCTTATTATTTTTATTCATCTATTGGTTTCTACTATTGAGAGTAGAGTAGATTTTTTTTCTTCTATTTTAGTGCATTACATGAGCTCCTGAATCTAAAGGAAAATATACAATCATAAGAATTTCAGGGGATAAATTAGGGAGTGATTTATGGAATTAGAAAAATGCAATTTTCTTAACTTTGTATTTAATCATTGTAAGCCTTAGGGGAAACATAATGGCTAAATGAATGGGAAATCATACCAAGAGAGGAATGAATAATTCTATAATTAATATGTAATTGTATGGACATGATTTTATTAATGAAAAGAGTTTTCATTATGTTCACAAATTGTTTGGTGTATCTATGTGATTGATAACAGCTCTAATTTGTGCATGCTCTAGAATTCACTGTAAGTGAAGTAGGATTTTTATATGAAATACTTTTGTAGAACAATTTAAGTACTTGCTGATGAAGTGATTTTTTGTGTGATCTAGAGAAGGTGAATTTGAGAGAAAATTGAATTTTCCTTCTAGCATGTGGTATCAGAGTTGCTTATCTATTCCAAGAAGAGAGTTGCATAATAGAAGGAGATTGGATAATTGCAGTATTGGAATAGAGAAAATAGTATTTATATTTATGAATTGATTTGTGAAGAGGAATTGTTGTTTGTAAGTAACAGCTCAAGGAGAGTGATAGTGGATCATATCTTGGCAGTTGTGATATAGAGAGCAAGTGAAGAAAGAATTGTGGCAAAAGAACCTTGTAGTAGAGGAATAAGGGAACAAGTAGAATGTCTCAAAAGAAGTAAACTCGGTAAGTTTAATGGCCAAAGGAGTAGAGGAGTGCTCAAGAACGTGTTGTAAAGTGTAACTAGGTTCATTCTTCATAATGACATGTAATTATGATTTTATGTAAGAGATGTAAAGAAGAATATTATTATGCTTGCATCATGGGTATTATGAATAAGAGAGTTTATTTTAGTATAGGCTCCCATTGAGAGTTCATAGGAATTTTTTCATCTAGCCATAAAAGTATAAGGATTAATTCTCATATAATGAAGACATGTTACATTGTAAAGAGTCATGCTTGTCTATGTAAATTCGTCCTCCAATACCTTGTCAACAGCCCTCTTGAAATTGGCCTACAAAGAAGGAAGAATCAAGTAAATGATTTCAACCTCTCTCCAAAGAAAATTCGGCTTATTCCTGAGATCATATCGGCCTAAAGGACATGTGCAAATGTGTATATATACAACTACTCAGCCTCACTTGGGAGCACATAAATTTCGGTCAAGCAGGTCTTTAAGTGCGAAGATCATACTCTAAGGAACCCCTATCTTTAGTAAAAGAAGAAGAAAAGAAAACAAAGTTCGTAGGACAGTTTTGTGTAGTATCATCACCCACGTGCGAAGGCAGAAGAAATGAAGGTGCCAAAAGTATGTTGAACAACCTACAGCCACATTATAGAAATATTGTTTGCGTAAATGGTCTCGCTAGAAGGATTCAAGTAGCAGTGTATTAGGTGTCCCTTTTGAGACTTCAAGGAGTCCTAGTTTCTCAAGGAACCTGAAAATAAAAAGACCATGTTTCTCACGGAAGATGAGAAGAAGGAGACTAAGTTTCTCAAGGAATTCGAGAAGAGGAAGAAGAAGACATAGCGTCAAAAAGAGGCTAGTGATTTGGTCTTGGGAGGACTCCAATGTCAAGGGTCACTATCATGGTCTTTGTGTTCGTTAATTGAATATTATAAGAAGAATTTTATTTGGGTTTTCCACTCAAAGAGGGATAGGTTTTGGCCATGGCTAACAAGCCTAGATATTGTGTCTCTTGTTCTCTATTTTTTCATGATATGGTAATTGTCTTGGTGAAAATAACACAATAATGAGTACAAGAAAATATAATATTCTAAATAAGGCAAAAAACTATCACAAGATGTTATCATAAGTAGAGAAATATATTAACCATTGATGCCCTAGATTTCTCAATATGGTATCGGAGCTAAGGTGTTAAATTCAAGAAGAATCATCTAATCAAGAATACACACAAAGGATCGAAGTGAGACAAAATATATCAAAAAATAAATGAAAAACCCCAGATTGAAGGAGTTATGTAGAAGGAAGAAAAATGAAAACCTAGTAGAATCATTTGTCCATTATATAAGGAGTGGAAGCTTTCTAAATACTAAAAGGAGGATCTTCTTATCCTAAAAGAATGATCCGAGAAGCATCAATTTCATGTCCACCAAGGAAAATTAGTTGAATATTCTATATTCTCAATTAAGTACCCTTTTTCTCTTATAATCTAGTAAAATGACTTCATGTTTCAAGGAGAGTCAGAAGTTGGTTGGGGTATCAAAATTCCTTGCATGGAAAGGAAGGATGGGTATAGTCCTTGAAGTAAATGAATTCATCTATCATTTCCATGCAAATATCTTTATTCCATCTCAATATCAAGCTCTATCTGAATATATGGAAAAATATCTAAAGGATCAAAAGATTCTTAGGGAAGCCATCAAAGACTCCCCCATTCCTCATATAGCTGAGTTGGAGACATCCAAAGAGATATATTATAAAATGATAGAACTATTCTCTGAAAATAAAATGAGAAGGATCATATCATTTAGATATGATCTATATAGCTTGAAGGTATCAAATAATAAAGTGATATCTTCATGCCTTTCAAAAGCATCTCAAATAAAAATCAATCGCAATATCTAAGAGAAATGGTATCTGATAAGGAAATGATCTCCATCATTCTAAATGCACTAATTTATGAAGAAGGTAATGTCATATCCAATAAGTAAGAGGAATTTATCGCATTCAATAATGTATGGACTCTATAGAAGATTTAACAAAATAGGTTGAAGAAACAATACAATGAAGAACCTAGAAAAAGAAGTTATTAAAGGAAATAGAAAGTTTGGAAAATTTAATCCTCAAAGTAAAATTAATAAGATGTCTAAGGCTCAATGTTATCTGTATCATGGATATGGGCACTATAAATCAAAATTTCCTAAAAAGGACAACAACAAAATAAAGCAAGAAGAATCCCATATTACTGTAGAAATGGAAGAAATTGAATCAAAGAAGCCAAAGAAGGAGAAAGTAAGAGATATATACTACGAATAAGATGATATCCTTCAAAATATTCTTATATATAGAAAGGAATTTTTATAGATATGATGCATCATAATAGAGAATGGCATCATGGTAAAAGAATTAAGAACTTATAGGAAACATGTAAACTTTCTGGGATAAAAATTTATGGATATATGGGGTACGCTCTTGAAAAACTCATTGAAAGATACTTTTGAAGAAGGAATAAGTTATCTAGGACAAAATCATCATACATCAGTCTAAAGGTAACATATGTAGGATAGGAATGCAAGATCCCTAAAGCTTCTTTGATAGAATTTTCATTGTAAGGTTCACTGATCATTTGGGAAGAAAGTGTTTCATCCAAGAATAAAATTATGGAATTCAAGGTATAGTGGTATGATGACATAACAGTGGAGCAGATCAAGGGGATGAAGGTCCTTCAAGGGAAGCTATTGAAAGAATATTTGATGACTCAAAATAAATATGAGGTATGTATATATATTTTGGAAGTCATGTTTTATGGTTGCAAACAACATAGATCACTGCTATATCTTAAAGAGGAATGATCAAAGAAAGGATATCCTCCCTAGGGATGCAGGAATGCATGGGTCATATATTTACTAGATGAAATTAACATTATATGTCCTCATATGGTGTATGAGGTTGTTGACCACAATAGAAAAACTTTGAATCTCTTGGGAATGAAATATGTGAAGAAAGGAAGGAATAAATCATGAATTATGCAAAAATGGTAAGGGCAACCAACATCCAAAAGACAAAGAATAATTGGATATGATATCTCGTAGAAAAATATGAAGACTCTATGGAAGTCTGGAAAACATGGAGACACTTGAAATTACTTTGGAAATGTGTCAACATGTATGCAAGATGTTGGTGCGTGTCAAAAGATGTCATGGTGAAAATCCTTCACGAAGGTTATTATGATTTAAGTGTTCATTACTTATTTATGATCTAGTATATAGATGGGCTTATGTAGTACCACCAAAGGAAAGAACTATCAGAATCTTCCCAGATAACCACATTGAAAGATAAAACACCTTTATGGAAAGGAAAGCATGATGAAGGTAGCATAGCATGAAGCAATACCAGATATAGACCAATAGTTCACTTTCTAATGAGAAGGATCAAGACCTCATTAAGTCATGGATGAAAGTGATAGATGGTTTATGCCCTATGTAGAATTCCCCAAAAGAATAAGACTCCTTGATAAAGGAAATACATGACATCGAAGGAAGGAATTCTTCTAGTAGCTAGTTCTCACATCATCTCCACCTAAGCAATTATTGTAGGTCCCTAATTAAGAGGAATATTGGTAGAAATTTTCTTACTTGAAAGAAAATTAGGTATGAGTAAATTTGTGCTTCCTGATTTAGAGGAGAGAGATAGACACATTATTCTTATCTTCTCTTGGAAAGACAAAATAGAGGATTGGGTAATCATTTGGCATCTGATACTCTTTTATGATGTGATAAGGCATCTAAAATAAGAGGATTCATCGAGGACTAGTAGTCTTTGAGGGTTAGGGATGCCAAGATAAGAATATTCTTCATGGAATAGACCCTAGGAAATAGTGTGGGGTATGTTCCAAGACAGAAAATGATGATGAGGGTGTCTATAAATCATTGGGTCTCACCATAATTATGCTCAGATCCCATGAAGAGATAGAGATACTAGTCAAGGCCTTGTTATGTGACAATGTTATTTGATATGATGCTAAAAAAATGGGTTATCAATATAATTCTTCTAATGAAAAATTCTCTAGATTGATAATGACCAAGTTCCATTATGAATACTTCCCTAGTTAAGAGGGAGTGTTGTAAAGTGTAACTAGGTTCGATGTTCATAATGACATGTAATTATGATTTATGTAAGGGATGTAAAGAAGAAAATTATTATGCTTGCATCATGGGTTTCATGAGAAAGCTATTTTATTTCAATATAGGCTCACATTAAGAGCTCATAGGGATTTTATTATCTAGTCATAAAAGTATAACGAGTCATTTTCATGTAATGTAGACATGTTACATTATAAAGAGTCACACTTTTGTATGTAGAGTCATCCTCCAATACTTTGTCACTAGTCGTCTTGAAATTGGCCTACAAGGAAGGAAGAATCAAGTAAATTATGTTGGCCTTTATCCCAAGAAAAGTCATCCTATTCTTGAGACCATGTTGACCTAAAGGACATGTGTAAACATGTATATATAAAAATACTCACCCTCACTTCGAAGCACATGAATTTCGATCAAGAAAGTCTATGAGGAAGTGTGAAGAGCATACTCTAAGGGACCCCTATCTTAGCAAAGGAAGAAGAAAGGAAAGAAAAGATCTTAGGAAATTTTTGGGTAGTATTTCCTCCCAGGTGTGAAGGAAGAAGAAATGAAGGTGCCAAAATTCGGTCGAAGAACTTGTAGACACATTAAAGCAATCTAATTTGGATACAATATTTCACTAGAAGGAGTTGAGTAGCAGTGTATCACATATCTCTCTTGAGATGTAAAGGAGACCTAGTTTCTTAAGGAAGCTGAGAAGAAGGAGACCTAGATTCTCAATGAAGGCGAGATGAAGGAGACCAAATTTCTCAAGGAAGTAGAGAAGAGGAAGAAGAAGAAGCAGTGTGGAAAAGAGGCTAGTGACTTGGTCTTGGGAGGACTCTAGTGTCAAGGGTCGCTGTCATGGTCTTGGTGTTCATCAATTGAAGATCCATAAGAAGAAATTCCTTTTGGTTTTCCTCTCAAAGAGGGAGAGGTTTTGGCTCTAGAAAACAAGACTATATATTATGTCTCTTGTCTCTCTATTTGTTCATGATATGTAATTGTATTGATGAATATAACAAAATAATAAATATAAGAAAAGAGAAGATTTAATTGAGACAACAGACTATTACAAGAATTTATCATAAGCAAATAAATCTCTTAATTATTGATGCCCTATATTTCTCAATAGAAGTTTCTAAAGAGAGAACTAGAGAAAATACTAAAAGGTCAAGCTAGTGAAGAAAGATTCATGAGGTATTCTGTCGCAAGAAGAGGATACTTGTTACAGAAGAGACACTTGGTTGTACTTTACCATTGAGCATGGAGAACCTTATAAAAATAAAGAGAAAGATAACCATAGAGGGTCATAACAAAGGTTCAGGTGGAAGCCAGAACTGTAATCATCTCGTCCCACATTTACCCACTTTCACTAATTTTCCCAGTGTAAAAATGAGTTGTGGGTCACTATGATAAGACTCAACCTTCTATATGACCTGAAGGAAATGGATTTGACAACTTAATACCTTTTTTACTTCCCTCAGGTGTTATAGGAATTACAAGAGCTACCCAACTTGTCTAGGTGTCCAACCCTTGAGCTAACTCTATTTTTCACTGATTTAGAGCCTTATTCACTCTCTTGACTAGGCCTCCCTTGACAAGGCCTCTAAGAGACTATAAGACACTAGTCCCTCACATAAGCCTACTTCCAAGTGATTGTGGACTTTTCTAGTCAATTTTGTGTTAGAAAACCTGAATTTTGGGCCACATCTTCATGGCTAGAACTCATTCCTTTGCTTAGAATTGAATGAAACTTCTAGAAATGATAAATCACATAGAAACTGAGATTCTAAACCAAGAAATTGATGAAGGATTTAACCTGAGCCCTCCCAGATCAATGGCGTGGGATTGTTTTCATCTCCCCCATTCCATACTATCATTATCGGTTGGGGGTTGGCATCCGAAGAGTGATAATTCAATCCCCAGGCCCCATGCTATATGGTGTCCACTAGTGACTTCACACCTCTCACCCCCCACCCACCCCCCCCCGCCTAAAATGACATACCACTACCGGACCCTCTGAAAACTACCTCTCTCTCCTCTTGCCCCGCCAACAATCATCCACATCAACTCCCATATCTTACTCTCCACTCCCGCCATCGTGTCACTTGTTTTTCCCTCATTTGCTTAAAATGATACCCATTATATCATAAGCCTGTTGAACTCTCATGTTACAATTATCCGTTTGATCATTTATGCCTTAATCCGGCTATTCTGTAATGGATCCGCGTGCAATGGCCACCAATTTGATCACTATAAATCAACCCTACTAAACCTATGGGATAATCCTTTACACTATTGATTCTCTATTGACAAGTACTCATCTTTCATATTGGATCTCTCACCAACCATCAGTGCGTGTCATTTCCTCAAATTCAACACTAAAATTGCCCATCTTGGCAGTGTTATGATCAAATCTCTGTCCCTTTTTATCTTTCCATAGTTTATAGACATGGCACCCAAGGGAAAGAAAAAATTGCCAATCCCAAACCAAATGAGGAAAACCCTATGTCCTCCACTACCCTTGACCTCGGCCATATACCCATAGGAGACCTGTATTACAATATTGTCGATACTGAGTGTGAATTCAACTTGTTCAAATTACACCATTGGTTGAAGCAAACTTATATGGACCCTGGCGATGACATTAACCTATGGGAATACCTACTTCCCATATTCATGTTTCCATAGGTCCACCATTTCCTTGATTTCATCATATAGTGTCAAGCCAAATACAATCCAATTTAGAGAACCATTGTGGCCCATAATTGAGACATTCTAGTCACTATTTCACGAGAAACTATAAACCAAATGTTATTAATTCCTCAAAATGATTCTCTAAGTCAATTTTTTGAAGCTTAACTAATGGATCTATATCATAAACTTACCTTCCCTTAGAGAGCCCAAACTTTGAGATTTTCCTTTGAGAGGATGCTCAACATCCCAAGAAAATGCCTCCCTAACAAAATTCCATGTTCCCAAAAACAACGAAGTAGATCATCTCTTTACTCCCTTGTATTCTAGGGTACCAGTCAAACCAATGGGTATATGAACCCATTTTAGGTTTTCTTTCTATATTTTATAAGGAACATAAGCCAACATTCATGTTTAATTTATGTCACATTTTGGATGATAATATCCATGAATAATTGATGAATATCACTATCGAATGCATGTTCAAGTCCCCATCTGTGTTAGTTTATATGTTCCTTTTTCAATAAGCTGACAAATTTCCAATAGCATTGCAAAAGAAAGATGATCAAGGAGTCATTTAATCAGTACTAGAGTGGACCTCATAGGTGAGAAGAAATTCAATGGAGTTTAGTTTTATAGATTTCATAGATATGTTTATTCATACAATTGCAGGGCTTCTCAACAGTCAAATTGAGCCAAGCATCAATCCAAAAATTAATAGGATTTTTCACCTAAGTGATTAGACCAAAATTAGAGACTAGTATCTATACGAGAGCTACATAGAAATAAGAATATATGGGTGTAAATTACCCACATATAAGCTACCCAAATATGTTCCAATGAGGAACTTTTCTTTGGAATATATTAGACAAAAGATTAATATGGATGAGCTTCATTTTGTTTCAGGTAAAAGAAAATCGCAATTCAAAATAAAGTCACAAGTGGGACCCTTTATATGTAATAGTAGAGAAGAAGGGAATGAGGCAGATTCAATCCTCAAAAAAAATAATTTCCACCTAAGTTTTACCTTGTCTTATGACCCTTTCAATATCATTTCCAATTTAAGGGTGGAACACAAAACTACACCTTATAATCATACCCCTAAGCCAAAGATCAAAAATTCATGAATCAAGATCAATGGGAGGAAAACAAACTAGAATAATGAGAGGATAAGACTCTATCAATAGCCACTTCCCAAACTCTAGTGCCTCAAGAGAAGCAGAAAAAAAGAGCAAGGGAAGAAAGATCTTTACCAATTATAGAAATTAGTGCCAAAAAAATCATTATTTATCAGAAAAGGAAGAAGAATGACCTTAAAAGAGTCACAATTCAGCATGGAGAGGGGAAGGAAACCATTTTCATGATTGGTACAAAGGTATCAACATGGTCAGAGGATATTTTATCTGCAAATCCATCCTCCTCGACCTCATAAGATCCCTCAGAATTTATGTAGTCAACAAAATTGGCATATAATCAAGATGAGCCAAACATCTTCAATAAATTTATAAAAATCAATTAGGAGGATGAGTCACTCAAGGTCGATAGATATGCTCCATTTCCGAAGAAGACCTCTACTTCCTAGCATAGACTATTAACATCATTTGACAATGAGCAAGGAAGAATGGAGATGGAATTTTTGCAAGCTCAAGTGTCAGTCCCAAAGTCCCATTCAGATTACAAGAAGACTATTTTTTCATTTGATGCAAAGCAGATACATCCTATAGATCAAATGGATATGCATAGATAGTCTGGAGAAATTATTTTCTCCACCATGACCAACATTGTTATGATAGCTTCAAAGTTAAGGACATCACTCAACAATGTCCAATCAGAGTTAAAGGTGGAAAAATATCCTCGATAACAAAGGACAAAAAAATCAAATAATTGTAGGACCTAATGATCAAACTCGGTTATGATATGAGTGATGTCAAAGCAGTGGAAGAAATCCTCAAGAAAAAGAGTACATATATATTAGAACTTAGAAGTCATCTTAAATTACCATCTACAGAGGATCCATAAGAAAAATAGGTAGAAGAAAATGAGCAGGGTAAAGAAGACATGCTCAAACTCATCATTGAGAAAACTGTACAGATTAAGGAGATGGAAGAGCAAATATGAAGGTTACTAAAAGAAAAGGAATATGATGTGCAATTAGCTATGGCTACCGTCACAATTATACCAATTTCTATTGTAGGGGAAGCTGAGGATTCTACATCAGCATCAAGAGACTTGAACAAAATCATGGAGGACTTGTCTCTTTAGAGGCAAGATAATGACAAGTTAAAGAATAAATTGAAGAATCTGGAAGAACAAAAGTTGAAAATTGACAACTGCTATGTAGTTGAGTTGCAGAAATCTCCCTAGGTTACCTAGAATATTGAAATAGTGGAAAATGAGTCACTGATGGCTTAGAATTTGGTATGGACCAGGGAAAATGTTTGGTTAGAAATTAATGAAGCCATGACTGATATTTGGCCATCCATTCAGATCATTTTTGAACAAGAATAGATAATACAAAGATCTAAAGCAACAATAGAATAGGTTAGAGACACCCTGGGACACAAACCAGGTGATGCCACAACCATGATTAAACTGTTGAATTCAAAGCCCAAATCAAAATTATAATAGATGTAGATAACAGACAAGATAAAGACTTTCTTGGAAATCAAGAAAGTATTGCAGAAGAGGAACTTGATGACCCAATTGGAGACCAAAACTCTGACTCCAGAAAATGTTGTCCAGAGATTTCACACCAAGTTCAACCTATTGAACTAGAGGGGATGACCAGGATTGATAGCACCAAATGATAGATTGATCAGCTTGGAGGATTATTGTGAGAAGCTCTATATTATTGCTACAGCTAAATCCAAATTTGGAGGTATCAAGGGACATATCACAGGGAAATATTTCGTAGAAGATTTGGAGTTTGATTTAACTATCAAACATGAAATCAAACACATGTTCATCAACAAGCCAACCTTTGAGATGTATACAAAAGTTGATTAAGTGGTTAGAAGGTTATTCAATATTTCTATCCCCAGTGATGAAAGACAAGATCAATTGTGTGACATCATTGAGTGAAACATTTTCATCTCCAATAGACAAACAATAAGGCAACACATTTTGAGGCAAAGTCATAAACAATTTTCCTCAAAGTTAGCACCAACAGTTATAACAATTAGAAGATCCCTAGATTTTTATAGCACTTTTGTAATTAGTTTTTAGATATTTTTAGGACCCTATCTTGATTTTGTGAATAAAGATATTTTGTAAATTTTTCTATAGGTACTTCATAATTCAAATTATGAAAGGTTGGGATTAGTTTTGAAGAAAGGACTTATGTTGTAAAGAAGTTCACAGAGCTACCTTTGATCGTTTATGAGTAATACATCTCAAGCATTACAGGATTCTTTTGTCAATTTCGTTGGTGAAGTGCATCCTTATCTATTAAAGGTTTTTATTGTTTTTCACGTATGTTTCTATAATCTAAATTATTCTAAGAAGAGTATGAACATAATTTGTTTAAAAGTACAGCCTATATTTGACTTATGAATAATTTCCATGTTTTCTTCTGAAAATTAAAAACATAATGAGATGTGGCATAGGAGGTATGGTAATGTACAATATAAAGTCATCCCTACTCTTAGTCAACTCGTTCATGGTATTCCTAATATGAAGTTAGATCAATTAAGGTGTGTGTGATGGATGCTCTTTTGGAAAACATACAAGAAATCCATTTGATAATAGTGACTCTAGGTCTAAAGAGATATTAAACCTCATCCATTTTGATATGTGTGGGCCCATGTATGACAAATCACTTGGATATCATCTCTAATATGTGACATTCATTGATGACCATTCTAGAAAGACATGGCTCTAACTCCTCAAAAAAAAAATGAAGTATTTAATAAGTTGAAGGAGTTTAGGGCTAAAGTGGAAACCCTAACTGAAATAAAGTTAAAAAAAATATGAGGTTTGACAATGGTGGGGAATAAACTTCTAATGAATTGATTGCATCCTCTAAGAAAATAGGTATTAAGAGGGAGCTCATGTTTACCTATTATCCAGAACAAAATGGATTGGCTGAAAGGAATAATAGGTCAATTGAAGAAGGAATTCGAACTATGCTCCTTGACCAAGACCTACAAAAATTCTTATGGGGAGAAGCAACACTAATAGTCGTATACATTCAAAATAGGATTCCTCGTAAGAATCTTCATAATAAAACACCCGAAGAAGTATTTACTAGAAAGAAGCCGAGTGTGGATCACCTCTGAATTTTTGGTAGTCCAGCATATATCCATTTTCCGAAAAATAAGTGAAAGAAGTTGGATTTTACAAGTATCAAGGGAATATTCGTTGGACATAGACTTTCTTAAAAGGCATATAGAATCCACATTAAGTAAGGAAGATATATTTAAGTAAGCAAGAATTTCATAGTTGATGAAAATCAAGCATACAAGAAATCAAAAGGTATTCATATTGATTTTGATGATGAAGAAGCTCCCATATTTGAAGAAGAAGAATTTCATCATGAAAACTTTACTACAAATCTCAAAGAAGGACCAAGTCAACCTATTCAATTAGTGGTCATTCCAACCACAAGGAAAATGCCAAATTAGTTAAAAGCTAAAATAGAAGATGTTGAAGTACATAAAGCTGTGAAAGGAACCTTCAAGGAAAGAAAGAGACCAGAAATATATTCTAGTTATGCTGCATATATGATGAAATTTATTGAATCCGAACCATCTATATTCAAGGAAGCTACACATCAAGAGGTTAAAGCAATTGTAGTTTTTTTTGTAAATACATTTGCTTATGCGATTTGATAAAACACAAGAAAATAATCTACTTTACTTTTCAACAAAAACCAAAATTGATCAATGAAAACAATAAGCACAAAAGGAAGAATATCAATCATACATAACAGAATATTTCTTTGCAGAAAGAAATTGCTAAAAAACCCCACTATCTATATTTTATTAAGCAAAAGATCTAAGAATAAAATATAATGCTTGTTCCTTGTGAACAATTCCTACACTAGTAAAATCTAACTCTTTGCCTCACAAGCTGACTTAGGCCAACGCTTCGCTAATTCTACTTCCCGCGAAGCCCCTAGTTCCTCCAACATTAGAACTAGTTTAAGTGACTATAACTCAATTAGACTAAGTTATCTAATTAAAACTCAAACGAACTCAACTCGGGCCCCTAAAATTTAGGGATCACTTTACATGACTCTAGATAGAGCTCCAACTCTAATTTAATGAGCCAACTAAGTCAGCTTAACTTAGTTAACTACTGCAAGCTGCTATGAGAATAGAACTAACTCAAATTTATTGATCCAACTAAATCAACTTAACTTAGTTAACTACTACAAGCTGGTATGAGAATAGAATTACAAATTAATTCCCAATTTAATTCAAGGAAAAATTAAATTGGAGTTTTCTTGATGTTATTTCTAACATTTCTTGTTGCTATTTACAAAACTGCCTCTCAACAAGAAAGGAATTCAACTCTATCTAGAGACGATACCTTTGGAATGTTCTGCTTGCAACACTTATCTCTAGTGTTGTTCTCACTGCAACGTCTAAAACAAAAGAAACATCCAAACTGAATCAATATGATGCCTCTCACCAAAGGCTCTGATTACTACTACCTCTGCCTTTGTCGACTAAAAAATGTGTGCTTCTGCTTACTCTGCCTTTGTGCCATTGGCACTATAGTCAACTTTGCTATGTGATCTCCAGTATCTAAGTCTTGCTAGCCTGTGCCTCCATCACTCTAATATATGACTTCATCGACTGCCATTGATCCATCATGCTACTATGTATTATAGGATCCTATAGAAAGGTAATGATCCATGAGACAAAACCTCTCAATGTATCCTGTCCAAATTTCTACACTCGTGGGACAATTACTTCACATCGCCCCACCTATCACCAAGAGGTATGGCTGCATGTGCTCCCTTTGCCCACTTGGCCCAAAATTTCCCTCCACTTGAGGTCTTTGATTGAGTGGATGCCTTCACTTGGTCTCCTCTTTAGTTATCTAATTGTCTCTCCTCAATAACTTTATGATGCTGCATGTTTTGAGGTAATCCATGCTCCCAAGCTGATTTTAAATTGTCGATATCTGCCTCATCTGAACTCCGATTTAGTCGTTTTTTTTTTTAATTTGGGTATTTTTTGCAAGGAATCTAGATCTAAAATTTGTTTTTGAAAAATTTTCACGAAAAATTTCAGATCTTCTCTCCAAACTCACCACCCAAAAAAAATCTCTCTCTTGCCATGTAGGTATGATATTAATTAATTCAAGCATATTGGTTTGATAGACTCTGATTGGGGTGGTAGTGAGATCGATGGAAGAAGCAATATCAGAGGATGTTTTCATCTAGGAGCCATTATGATCTCATGGATGAGTAAGAAGCAATATCCCATTGTGTTGAGTAGTATCAAGGTAGAATATGTAGTTGCATGTAAAGTAGGAAAGGACGTTGTTTGGTTAAGGAAGATTTTGAAAGATTTGTTCGAGAAGTCTCTGGGTCCTACTATGATTAATTGTTATAATCAAACTCGTATAAATATGTTTGGAGATCCCGTGTTTCATTCTAGAACGAAGCATAATAACAATAAGTTCCATGTTATTAGGAACCTAGTACAAGATGGGAGCGTGAATTTGGAGTATGTCTCGACAGATGAATATGTAGCGTACATACTAACAAAGGCTCTTCCTAATAATAAGTTTGAGTATTTGAGAAACTTCTTGGCTTTGATAGACATTGTTGAATGTATTGATGATAAGGAAATGGAAGAGATTTGTTCAAGCTTTGCGAGTGAAGCATTTCCTAGGAGGACATATGGCCAACACTTTGTGTTGATGTCTACATCCCAAAATAGGGAGTGTGGCATGGGTCGTAGAGCCTTGACAATGGACATGCACCTAGGTCCTTCGGTTGATGATTAAAAAGTAATCCTAGTAGTAGCTATAGGCTATGAAAGCTTGAGTCCACCTTATTCCAACTTGGATAGATTTCCCTAGTCAGGAATCTAATTCATGGGATTGCGGTACCAAAATTGTTGAGACACCAATAGGTAGATTTCCCTAGTCAGGAATCTAGTCCATCACATTGTGTTGCCTAAAATTCGTCAATGTTCACATGAATACCTCCATAGTTAATAAACACATACACAACATAATAGATCAAAATGTACAGATATTTACATTAAAAAAGAGTGATCTATATAGAATGGTAAGATCAATGTGATGAAGGGAAAACTCTCTAGAAATTAAAATTCCCAATAGAAGACAAAATTTTGAAGTTGCATACATTAATAAATGCCCCTTTCAATGATATAGCATATGTCAGTTTTACCTTCCATATCAAGCTACATATCTTCTTACTTTGACCCTTCTATTATGAGATCTGGTCTCAAACTCAAAGCCTCACCAATCAAAATTACATTTGGGTGGGGATTGACATTCACTCTTATCTTCACACTTGATTGCACTCAAATACTGAGAAACATCAACATAATCACATTCTCAATATCCTATGGCATATGGCTGGAGATGAATCAATCTATACTTTACACTAAGCCTCCCCTAGCCATGAAATGTATTTCTCATAGGTTGGCCATTTTTCCCTCAGGTGTCTACACATAAAGTTTTCAATTTTGCATGGACCATGCTAAGCTCATTATTGAGATTGACTCTTAGTGGGATTTATTCAATGGGGAAGCACAAGTCTCGCCATCATTGGGGTGTGTTGGTGGCATCCTTCATCTATCCACAAATTCAAAAATCTCATTTCGGGCAAGGGCAGGGCACCCAACAAACAATTATGTTGAGTTAGCCATAATCATATTGATTGGAGAGAATGTCTATATATTAATGATGATATTCTACTTACTTTTCTCAAGAACTTGAAGTTGCTGATGTGTGGTTGTATGCATATTGATCTATCAAGTGTGTCATCCATTTCAATGGAACTAGCACTTTAATGTAAAATTAACTGTTAACAAAATTATATGCAAGTAATCCCAATTTTAATGAAAACACTATATGGTTGTCAAAACCTAGAATAATACAAAGCCACATGTCACTACTCATGCTTTGTTTCCACCATTAATTGATTGCTCCAGTTATTACTTTAATTACTAGTGCCTTAACTTCCTGTCAACTATTCATCCTTGTTCCATCATACTAGAATGCTATGGTAATGTATTTCCCTATGCATATCCATTGAAAGAGATATTCCTTATACACTACTCAATCCTTGTGGCGATGATGATGTCCTTTAACATCCTTTAATCCAACATGGTATTGGTATCTAGAGAGTGATAGAGAATACAGATAAAACTAGGATTTAATTAATAAAGTAGATTCATGGGATGTTTGTTTCATAATTGTATAAAAAAATATTATTATGAGAAAATTTTATTATGGGATGTTTGTCTTCAATCTCTTCAATCTTCTCTACATTGCACACATTACATATCTCATTCCTAGGTGATTTTTCAGAAGAAAATTTCTATAACCAATCAATGAAGTTTTCAGAAAATACTAAAAACAACAACTATCTATTGCAAATTAAATAATGTGTAGAATGTTGAATCAAGAGTCCAATTTCTTTAGTTTGTACAAAAATTCATCCAACCCAACCAATTTAGAAACTAAACTAAAAATATGAAAGCTACTTCAGTGAACCATAGAAAAATTTAAATTCATATTTTCTTTAATGTAGATTGAAACCTGTTTCTTAAATAATTAATGACAATTTTCAAAATAATTTCCTACTAGTTTATCTATGAAATTAGTAAATCCAAAAGTTTGCATAGTTGACCAATAAAACATAAAGTTTCAATGTCTAATTAAATGCAATTGATACCATAGAAAACCTATAAGTAATGGCATCTTCATGAAACAAGCTCTTTTCAATATTATCAAAATCCAATAAATTACATATTTTATTTTTCCATTATTATTTAAAAGGTAACTTTTATAACAATTTTTTTTCATATAAGACATATAACATTAAATTGCGAAAAAAGACATAAATTTCACTCGAAATCAAAATAATGAAAATTATTTTCATCATAAAAGAATCATTTCCAATACATAGCAATTCTATTAATATAAATATTAATGTAAAATTAGTCCATTATAATTAAATATAATACATAAATCAAATTATAAAAAAATCATATAATTTATAAAATACTAAAGAACTCAGATCACACATTGAAAATGCTCTTCCTTGTATCTTTATTTTATTTTATGTTTTGAATTTTTATCATAAAAAAAAATATTACGATTTTAGTTTTTAAAATATTAGCTAAACATTAAAGAAAATTGCTCAATAAAAACAATTTTTTTATTAAACCAACATGTTAACTAATATAGTCAACGAAGACCATGGGTCCTTTACCTCAAGGTTCATATCACCAACTTAATCTCCCAGAGAACAAAAGCAGATATCCTAGACATTACAAATGTCCTTACCACAAACCAAACCTGAAACCTCAAGAAAAGTCAAAAGTATGTAAATCTTTACAAGCATGACGAAATCAGCTTACAAGTCTCTTTTATTTTATTTGTGACTATATTGTTTTGGCCGGCTTCTGAAATTTCAATGCTGTCATTAACTTGTTCAAACTTCAATATTAACAGAGGTTGTAACATTTTCTGTTCCGCTTCCAAGAGTATCTTCTTTCTTACAATCAACTTCATTGGGCTTTCAGCTCTCCCTCCTGGCATGCTTTTGGCTTCTAACAATTGATTCTTGATCATCTTCAATGGGCCCTGAAATCTCCTTCTTATCATCGTTTTCAGATTTCATCACTATTTCGGGAGCATCTTTAGCCTCCAAAGTAATTTCTTCGTCCTTCCCACTTGGTTTTGCAACATTCTTAACTGATATCATCAATTTAGAATTCTTAGATACTTGCACATCTAGGCCCACAGGTTTCTTATTTTGACCACTGTCTGCAGAATTCTCAATCTTTTTCAATTGGGAAGCATGTTTCTTACCTGCAAGATGTGATTCAAGTACAGCTTGACTGCTAAACATTTTGTTACATATCTTGCAGTACATGCTTGAAACTAACAACATTCCAGGTTTCGGGGATGACATGCTTTCTTTTTCCTCCTGCCCATTCTTGGCTGATATCACCAATTTGGAATTCTCAGATACTTGCACATCTACTCCCTCAGATTTTTTACTCTGGCCACTGTTAACAGCTAAAAGCTTTGCAGAATTTCCAAGCTTTTCCAATTGGGAAGCATGTTTCTTACCTGCAAGATGTGATTCAAGTACAACCTGACTGCTAAACACTTTGTTACATATCTTACAGTCTGTACTAGAAACTAACAACTTTTGACATTTTGGGGATGACATGCTTCCTTCTGGACCCTCAGGTTTCTTACTCTGGCCACTGTTAACACCTAAAAGCTCTGCAGAATTTTCAAGCTTTTTCAATTGGGAAGCATGTTTCTTACCTCCAAGGTGTGATTCAAGTTCAATCTGACTGCTAAAGACTTTGTTACATATTTTGCAGTCTTTACTGGAAACTAACAACTTTTGACGCTTTGGGGATGACATGCTTCCTTGTTCCTCTTGCTGTTTTCTCTTTCCAATACGACAGTCAATGTTTTGGACCTGGTCATCCTGCTTTTTTTGTGGTTTTGGCTGCTTTCCTAACATCATCTGGTGTTTTTCTGTCAATTTATGTTCTGTATGGAGAGCTTCCATGGTTTCACAATGGACTTCACAAAGAGAACACCATCCCACTGACTCTAGCCACTTCTGTCGATCCTTTGAGGCTTCTTGTAGTTTTTTAATCATAGACTGGTGTTTCTTTCCAAATGCATGAGATTTGTGAAGCACTTCTTTGGTGACACAATCAATATCACAAAGTGAGCACCACCCAGGTCTTTCAACGTTATTTGAATCTGTATAATTTTCTTTGGCTTCCACTTTAATCTCAGATTTGCCTGTAAACATAAGCTGCGATTCCTGATTTGTCTTATTTAACTCCTGATGTGAAACCTGAAACACCATATTGTTATTTGAATCTGTATAATTTTCTTTGGCTTCCACTTTAATCTCAGATTGGTCTGTAAACATAAGCTGCGATTCCTGATTTGTCTTATTTAACTCCTGATGTGAAACCTGAAACACCATATTATATCTAACAGTAATTAGTATATTACTCATACCTCTGATAGAACCCATTGCTATATGTTAAAAAAATCCCCATTGCTATATGTTAAAAAAATTCTCAAGGTAACATTTGCTTCAAATTTCTCCATAATCTATTTTATATATTAAAAATAATATACAAACGATACTCCCTAAATGAAAGCATGAATATATACCCATATACCCATCTCAGTTTAGGTCAATATTTTTAAAATGCAGATCGTTATACATTTTGATTTTCTTTAATCTGTCTGAATGAAAAGTTTAAAAAAAAAATCTAAAATTTAAATTAAAAATGAATATATCAAACCTTGATTTCGACCGTTTAAAACATTAAATAGATTATTTTAATGCACGATACGTTTGCAGGTTTAAAAAAAACTGCCTCAGTATATTAACATAGAAATCACCTCTTTTTCTGGCTGAAGTTGTAAATTTTGTTTAGGTTCTGAATCGGCTGGCAAGCTATTACTGTCTGAATCCATTGGTGGAGTGAGCCTGGGGTCTCTCTGGGAAGATGGTGTAATCCTTCGTATCGGTCGCTTCTTGCGTGCAGTAGAGGAAGGTGTTTCCTGCATTTCTCTTGCAATTATCTGTTCCAAATTATTAGAAATGGTTTCAAGAAACCGTTAAAAAATCTATAGAATAAAACTAATAATAATCAATACTACGAACAGGTTTCGTGGATTAATATGAAATAATAAAAGATATTTTTGAACAGACTCATAGTGGAAATTTGAAGGATTCTCTTTGTATTAGGACTATGCAATCCTATTAGGTTAGGTAGAGCCGAGCCGAACACATAGTCTAAATATGAGGAATTTTATTTGTATTAGGACTCTACGAAATCCTATTGGGTTAGGTAGAGGTTATCTCATAGTGGAATTATGGGACTCATAGTTCTGTGTAGCACACAGCTTAAGTGGTTGTGCAGGGAATTGGCTTCAATAGAGAAGAGGTTTACAATGATGGAGTGTAGTTTTCGTGGAGTTGTCTTACTAAGCATTATACTTCCTGTTCTTTTTGGTCTGAGATTTTTGAGAAATTTCTTCAACAATTTACTCTTGAGAATTCATGAAAATGCTTTTAAATAATTACACTCTAATTAATGAAATTTCCTCTTTTATTAACAAATACTTTTATATCTATGTTGTTAGGCACTATAAATTACATCTTACTTAAAAGTGAAATTTAGTAAACTTCAAAATTTTAGTTATCTGGTAGAGAAAATCATAAATGTAAATCTTTTTATCCTTAATTCCAGAGGTGTATGAAACTGTCTAACCTAAGAAGGATATACAACTTTATAACCTCCCTATAATCATTACCCATATATTTTTTTATATAAATAAAATTTAAATTTACCAATCTTGGTTATATATAGTATCATTACATTACAAAACATGAAAGAGAGTGTATAGAATAATAACCTGTCGCTGTAGCAGTGGCAGATGTTGACCTCCTCTTACAAAAGGTTCCCGGCCCAGGCCTGTGCTTTCTCTTCTAGCTAGATCATGGCTGCGATATCTCGGTTCTATAACCCCCATTCCATTCCAGAGGGGCATACCAATGGATTCTCTGTATGGCTCAGGTTCCCTCACGGATATTCCGATCGACTCTCTAAAACCATAGGGCGACAATGTTGCCCCGCCGTCAACCAAATGCGTTCCAAGCCCAAAATTGTCAATGCCCAAGCGTCCAAAATTGTCGCGCGTAAAAGATCCATATGGTAAGGGAACAGTTTCACGAGTAGATGGCAAGAGCTGGGTGTGGGGAAGAACCCTAGCTTCAGGGAGAGGGTGTTCAACGAAGTGACTCTGCCCTAAACTTCCCCCGCTTCCTCTTGTTGGAACTTCACCAGCACGACCATATCTGTTGTACTCCATTTCGTATTGTTTGGACTGCAAATGGCTGAGCTTCGTTGTCTATGTTACCGCGATCGGAAAGGAAGAACAGAAAAACCAGAGAACAGAGAATAACCGTAACTCAGATTTGAGAGTTTTGATGTCTGAGGAAATCTCTTCTATTTAAACGCGTGAGTTAGGAAGGGAAACGAACAACGGGTTTCATTTGATGGGTATTTAGGGTATAGGTCATCTGCGCAGTGATCAATTTAGACTATAAATAGGTTTAAAATGGGGTGAAGTTACAATTGATTTCGTCTTGATGTTGCATAACCGACGAAACAAACAACGGGTTTCGTTTGATGACTATGGGTATTTGGGTTTTAAGTCACCTGAGAATTTGTTGATCGTAATTTGGACCATAAATAAATTTAAAGTGAAGGCCCCAGGGCTGTGTAGAGTGTCAATTAAATGATAATAAATAAATGTAACTTAATAGTGATATATGTTGACCCATTAATCTATTTTAAATTTAATAATTTATTTGGGTTAATTTTGACTATAAATAAATTTAAAGGAGTGAAGGTCCAAGGGTTGTGTAGAGTGTGAATTAAATAATAATAAATAAATAACAACAAACAAACTTAAAATTTAAATTAATGATATAGGTTGGATTATTAGTTTAAATTAGTGATATATATTGGAATATTAATTTATATTAAGTGTAATAATTTAATTTGATTTCACTCTCCTTTTAAAATAATAATAATAAAATTATTTTGAAACATAGGGATTTTATTTAATAGTTAATTTTATTATAATATATAATTTTTATTATTTTATTTAATTAATAAATTGTAATTTAAATAATAAAAATAAAGGTAAATTAATAAATAAAAGTATGTTTTAAAGTGAGTTGTTTTTTATTGTGATTTTTTGGAAGTTTTTCTTGTGGGTTTTTCCTGTCTAATTTCTCTAAAACCCTGAGGTATTTATTGAAATCACAAGTTTGATGGATAACCCTCCCACAATTGAAGTTCCGTAGGGGTTTTTAAGGGTGCTTAATCCATATATACACTCAAAAAGCCATTTTAAATAACATAAATAAAGATTTCACCTCAAATTTTTCACGAAGATTGAGGAAAGTCCAAAAAGTCCCAGTAAAAACAACCCCAATTTAAAGTTAAAAAAATGCAAGAACTAATGAGTTTGGGTAAAATTATTTGATGAGAATTTTAATTGTGTGGTGATTTTATTTATGATAAGTCATTTTGAGTATTTCAATATTTTTAAAATAATTTAGAATTGTGTGCCATAATTATTTAACATATTATTATTAAGAAAAGACAATAATTTTTTTTTTTAAATAAGATTTTGACTATAAAAATGTTATCATTATTTTACATAATGTTATAATTTAAATTAAAGGTAAATGAACGAAATCAAACCATGCTTGTGGATTCCTTTTTTTCATTGTGATGAACTCTTTTGTTGAAAATCCTTAATATATGGATCTTTATACTGGGTTCAAACTATAAAATGAAATTTCCATATTTAAATTGATTTATAAGTTTTCTTATTTTTAACATAATTATTTAGAAAAGAAAATTATAAAATCAAGTAAAAATAAATAAATACAAAAGGAATAAGAATTCATTAGTGGATTATTTCTTCCTTTCAACTTTTGTATACTTTGTATAGCATGAGCATAATTGTGCTATTTTCTAAGAGAAATGTCTTATTTTCTAGGAGAAATTCATCACCACTAAAAGACTAGTGGGGTCACTAATTTTTGGGCTAATTGTTTCAAATTTAATACCAAAAATAAGAAACAAACTATACCCATTACAAGTTGTCTTTAGTGTAATTTTTTGGAAATTTTCCTAAAATCTAGTAGGAATTCATTGAAAACACACTTTTGATGGTTAACCCATACACAATAAAAGTGCCCTTGGAGTTTTCCATGCTCTTCAATCAGTATATACAGTCAAGAAACAATTTTAAATAACATAAATCAAGATTTCGATGCCCCCCAAGGCCAACCTCCTACATGTCATGTCGGTGCTACACTTTATATCAATAAATATCACTTTTATCACATATATGCTTTTCCCCTAGTAGAGGAACAAACTCTAGAGCTATGTTTGCAACCCTATGAGCTCTCTTACATTTATGTAATTTCTATAACATCAAGAAATCATAATATTTTAGAGATTGTAAATTAGTCTTAGACTAGGCAAATGAAAAGGCGGAAGTGAAAGCTCCTTCCTTAGAGGCTATTATAGAGAAAATCGAGAAAGAAACAATAAACTGAGAATGACATGATGCAAACCACATATACAAAAAATTAAATAGCTTATTTGATCATATGTCTAACGAAGCTCTATGAATCATGATACAGACTTTGGAGATCATTATTCTCAACTTGGAAACTAGAATAAATCACTCGATTAGAATAAGTTAAATGGCAAGCTAATGAAATTTAGTATTTATCTCAGAACCAAACTAATTTCGAAACTGAGCTATAACAATATTTTAGCAATCCTAGAATGGGGTCAATCTCGATATAAATGGATGTGGGTATAGCCTCCACACCTAGAAGAGCCACCTAGCAACGTGGAAGCTCATCCCCAATATGCTTAGTGATTGTTGATGTCTACAAAACCATTTTGATGTCTAAAAATGATTGTACATAATGAAGAAGAATAGTGGTGATGGTAATGCGAGTTTTTTGAGGTTTTTATTCATATGGAAGAAGTTGATACAACACCAACAGCCCAGGGCATTCTTCATGAAAAGTATTTATGCTTGTGGTTTGTTAGTTGCTAGTTTACTGAATCTAATCGTGGTGGGAGGAAATTAACTTGTTATTCCTTATGCCGCTGAAGGTGGAATAACATTTATTTTGTGTCGGGTTCACAATATAATAAAGGTTTGCCAATGGGTTCTTTAGTATGGAGGGGTAGATTTTACTTACATTGGTGTGAAAAAGCATCATTTTATTGGTGACTTTCTATAATTTCTTTATTTAGGGTTTGGTATATTATGGTTCTTAATTAGAAAATCTAATATCACCTATAACATGTGAGCAAATGAAATAGTGTTTTTCTTGTTGGGAGATGTGAGGAGGCTCTAATCTCTAATGTATTGTTTTGATACTGACATTGAAGTTTTAAATCTTTGTAGTCATCTCATTACTTTTGTTTATAAATTTAAATTGTTTTCTATCTATTTGAGTTTTGGTTTATTGATTTTGACTTAGAAAGTGAAGTGGGCTTACTTGGTGAAGACTTATTGTAAGGCCCCCTATAATATTTTCTAAAAGAGTTGTAGGGAAGTGCGATTCGTGTTCTATACTCATTTATTCATTGTGTCTACTAAGGAAATCCAAATGTGTCATTATTGTATATGGTGATATTTTATTTCGAGTTGTATGGAAAAGCATTAACTTCAAGGTAAAATTATATCATTTCATGATTCTAGTTTTGGTATATTATGTTCTTTTACTAACAAATCTTGTAGCGCATGTAGCATGTAAGTAAATGATAAAGTATTATTATTATTTCAAGATGTGAGGAGGCTTTGATCTCTTGTCTATTGTTTTCATACTGACAATGAACAATGGAGTCCCAAGCACTTGTATGATTCTTTTTCCTTATGTTTACAGTTTCCAAATGTTACTCATCTACTTGAATTTGGGTTTATTGATTTTTCCTAGAAAGTGAATTGACCTCACTTTGTGAATAATTATTGTAAGACACCTTTTTGGGTTTGCTAGAAGAATTGGAGGGAATGGTGGTTACTCTGATATGTCCATTTTATTATTGTGCCAACTTATTCAAACTCTGATTTGAGTTTTCCCCCTCCTAGATTTAGTTATATCTATATTTTTAGTGGTAAAGGGAGGGATGCTTTATCGAGACTTATTGGGGCATGGATTTTGGGAGAAATTAAAAATATTTTTGTTTAGCCTACATTTTATGATTGATTTTGAATCCATATTTAATGGATATGTTGTTTCACACCCTACCACCTGTGGTCATCTAGTTATGTTCATTTTTACCTCATTGGTATAGTTGTGCAATCTTTATTCCTTGGGGAAATTCATGGAAATTGGGCTTCTCGAGGGTACTATGTTTTATGGAGGAAGTGGGTTTACATAATCAAGACACCATCCTCAACTAAGTGTGCTTGGCTAGAACCTTTTATGCATTATCCCCTATCTAGAATAGACCAACAATTATATTTTCGTGGGGTGCTAGCCTCTTGATAATTTAGAGATAAATTGTTATCTTCTCCCTTTCTTTTAGACTGTCAAAAAGTTATCCCTTGCTTCAATGCCACTTCAATGGACACAATTTTGAGGAGGGGAAAGAATATTATCAAAAGAAATCCCAAAGGGGGCACGCTTAAATTTACCATCATTTGTAGGACATTAATGGATGAGACAAGGAACTAATGTCATGCGCTATTTAGAAATAAATTCTAAAATTTGAGGGAGAGGCATCCACACATAGAACCAACCTCATAGACACTAAGGTATTGGTAAAATGGGTTGAATGGGTCCCTAATAAAGGGAGCATAATGGGACATTTTAACCATTACATGAAAATGATTGACTTTTACTAGAAGATTAAATTTATATTGTAGTGCATGTTGGTGGACAAATAGGATCACAAAGAGGATGTCCTCAATTCATTACACTTCCTTCATTGTCATATAAGAGCATTGTACTACACATTGGACTATATAGAGAAGTACTTGGTATCCCCCCTATGGTGGGAACTGCTCAAGAAGTCTCAAAGGGGCCTATTCAGATTGTAGTCTTAAATTCAGACCCCTCATAGTAGTGCTCTCATGTCTTTCTTCTATGTGACTTATGTTATTACTTTTTCTAGACAATGTATCTCTCGATAGAGCCACTTTTATATTTTGAAATTCGTATTTTCTTCTTATTTTTTGTTACATTTTGTTTTTTGTACAGATTTTTTTCTTGGTTATGCTTTGCTCTCCTGAGTGAGAGGTTGGTAAGGAAAATGCTTCTCTTTTTTTAATCGCAATTTTTTACAGGAAATACAAATTTCAGCTTACAAATAAAGAAATATATTAGCAATAAATTTTAGCATTATATAGTTTAGAAAAAATAGGTTTAATATTTGATAGCTAGTAGGAGGTTGATTTAAAAAATGGGACCGACCTCGAAGTTGGGATTTGTTTGCACAAAATTTACATTAGGAAGGAGTTGATTTGGTATTAGATGCCTATTATGAAATTAACCTAAAATAATTTGGTAGGAGTTCAATGTTCTAACAAAAGATAAAAGTTGAAACAGAATTAAAATTAAAATTAAGACATATCATGCAATATCTTACAAAGAGTAGAATTAAAGTTAATGAGTATGAGCCAAAAACTATTTCTTTTTAAGAAATTATAAAAGATATACCAATTGCAATAATACACAAATATTTATTTTGAAACCAAGTATGGTATAAAATATTAAGTTTAAGTCTAACATATGGCAATATAAGCTTAGTATCCTCCTTTTCCAACAACTATATTATGAATATCAAGGAGCCACACGTACCTATCATGATAAGTGTCAACTATTTTAGCAATTCACATTTTTTTTCAAGTAATGGTATAGAAATCAGCCATAACCTTTTGTAGAATATCAATAAACAAAAAAATTAAACGTATCACCAATATATAAAGAGGCCATCACATCAAAAAAGGAGGACATAAACTTTTTTTGTGGAAATCCATACTGGAGAAAACCACAAATTATTATTCTTCTTCTTTCCTCAATTTATTACCTAGATTTGTAAGAACCAATCTGTTAGATTCCCTTATCCCCCAAGATGTGCAAGAAACTACTTATAGTGGGCTACAACGTTACTAATGAACCAACCTCAAAAATACATAAGGAGTTGGTCACTGTAGCCTGCAACTTGATTGAGGCACAAACCTCGATGATGAGCAAGCTTTGATTTTCTTTAGGATTTGAAATAATTGATGATCTAGGAACCCACCTACTTCTTCAACTCCTTGTAGACCTATTCTCAAAATATTTCAAACCATATGCACCAAATTTTCATTTAAAAATGATCTTCCAACTGTTGGTTTCATATTATTGTTAACAACATGCCCTACACAAACTTCATTCCAGCTTGCTTATGCCCTATCGAAGATCTATTACAACTTGTTTATCAATATGGTCATATACAACTCATCTCAAAATGTGCTTCAATAGCATCACTAAAACTTTCACATAAGATTCTAAGCTATACAATAGAGAATCTAGTCATCAAAATATACATCAACAAGGATTCTCATGCCTTTATAACAATGCATTAACAAGCTCTGATTGTCATGCTTCTTCTAGAATTTAAATTAACTCAAGAATGAGTCCAAAAATCCCCAAAAATCATATATAAATCAATAATAAAATTAATGATTCTACAAAAATGCCCTTTAGAGTGCTTTCTACAAAACGAGATACTTCAGGTAACAACTCTACAAAATGCTCATTTCTAATAACTTATGTATTAAAAAAAACACAGTTTTGTGTGAAAAATAAAAATATCATTTTATGACCTGTAGAACAAGTTTTGAACCCACAACCTTGGCTTTACCATCCAAATATTCTAGCAACTAGGCTATGCAATGCAATATGTCATAGTATTCTCATAAATTGGATTTATCATGCACGATCATACCGTAAATGAAATGGGGGGGCTTGACCATGTCATCGGTCCTCACGCGGTAATTAAAAACCTTCATAGTGATCAAACATTCACGTTCTAACTTATTCCTCTCATCATCTATGTGTGATTTTGACATCTAAAATAGTCAACCAAATAGTTTTTGTAGTATGTACCAATTGTGGAACAAACCCCCAAAATAGGTTATATCTTTAGAGAAGTGAAACATTACACTAATCACACTTATTTAATGACTACAAAGCTTAATGCTAGGATATTTAGCTATATCAATCAATCCTTTGGCTACAAATATCTGGCCTCATCTTTTTGGCTATGTGGCTTGGCCCTCTAGCTACAGAGCTTAGCCCATTTCTCTATGTCTATGTGACTAGGCGCTCTCGCTATGGAGATTCTACCTTGGCTCTAAAACAATGCGACTCAACCCTCTGGCTATGGAGCTTAGGCTTTGAATCTTTGTTTACATGACTTAGCCATATGGCTATGGAGCTCAGTCTTCGGCTTTTTGTTTACATGATGCAACCCCTTTATCT
Source organism: Pinus taeda (assembly GCA_000404065.3). Lineage (NCBI taxonomy): Eukaryota > Viridiplantae > Streptophyta > Pinopsida > Pinales > Pinaceae > Pinus > Pinus taeda. The sequence goes on along the minus strand of APFE031402576.1, from coordinate 47,647 downwards.
AAGAATCTTATATTGTGCCTCTCTAACTATGTGACATGGCCCTCTAGCTGCAAAACTTCAACCCTTAAACCTTTATCTATGTCACTAGAAGTTCATCTATTTGTTTATGTGAATCACACTTCATACTATAAATATCAGCCCTAAGCAATGTAACACCCCCCCATTATATGTAACACTCTATTGACCTAAGCTAAGAAAAGTTAGGCATGATATGTAACAATGAAATAAAATACTTTATAAAATAATTTAATCACTTGGAAAAGCAATACACCAAGAGATGAGATTATTGCCATATCCCGTTGGTGAATGGGAATGGATAATTATTTCATAATAAGACTTCTAGATCCAAATATAGATAATCTTAATAGATTTGGAGATAAATATCCATTAAGCTACTTAGCTTGAGAAAAATAATAAGTTAAGAAAAAGCATAAAAGCCTTGTGGGAGATAATGGCAAGCTTTTATGAGGAAAATCCTTGTGGGAGATAAATGTGAGCTTTTCTGGGAAAAGCCTTGGAAAATGTTTAAAAAGATCCATAAAAGTGTGATGTTGCTAATGAAAACCATATCATGAAAGAGGGTACTAAATACCCATTGAAGAGATCAATAGAAGGCAGTTGATCCATGGCAAGAATTCTCAGCTCAGGGGTGAACTGGTGGAAGATAGTTCTAGGTTGGGTGGAAGTGTTCGGTTTACCAATTGACATCTTTTCAGATAATTTGGTTTGCATGGGATGTTTTATATGTTGAATCCTTACTCTCTATGTTGTCAATTCTCTAAGAATCTAAGAGAAATGCCTTAGGTTGTTCTTGCACATGAATTGATTAAATAATGTGCATGTGACCACTATGCATAAGTAGAATTATTTGTGTTAAATTTCTGTATGGGATTATTATATATGGCACATGTGAAAACCATTGCATATAAATTCCATCCAAGTTCAGATATGTAAAGGAACATAATATGTGGATATTATGGAGCATTTTTGTTATCTTGTCTTTTGTTTAAGATAGTGAATAATTATGCTTGAGACAACTACGTAAATTGGGTAACTATGGTTAAGGCTTGAAAGTGTATAGCCTAGGGCTTAGGTTATCTGTGCCATGCATTATGCATCATGGGTGAGGGAAATTGCATCCAATAAGGCTCTTTTAACTAATTGTGCATATTACATGAGATTGACATGTTAGTAATACATTTGACTATGGTAGTAGGAGCATGATCATGTTATAGGCAATGCTACCTATAGTATATTTATGATAAAGTTTCCGTTTATGCTAGTGTTATGTTAGCAAACATTTGTAGCCCACTTGACTTCTTCTATGTATACATAGATATGCATCACAGAAAGGAGTGTGGGCATGCTGCTGGATCATATGAGCATCTATGGGGAAACCTTGGGCGATCTCAACAAGGAGCGGGCCCATGAAATCATTGTATCTGGACGATTGCATCTAGATACTAACCATCTGACTACCCGTATAGTTAAAAAAAAATAGCATTTGGGTTTCAATTGAGACATTACAATATGCCTTTGGGTGTTTTTGACTCACAAGTTTTGACTCTCATGCATTGACATGCTATCAATTTCACTTGGTGTTTTCAAACATCAACTCTAAGAATAGAGCAACCATGATACTTCATGCACCGTTGGGTACTAAAGCTTGTGTTTGAACTAAGAAAGTAATTTTTTTCTTACTTTATTTCTTGTTATTCAACTCATGATTTTACAAAAACAACTCGCATGCCCCTAAAATCTCAATCGAATATGGTAGCTTTAGGAAGAGGTTTCTATTACTAGTGGATTTAAATCATCACCACACTAGGAGGAATTAACAGAGAAAATCACTGGATTGTTGTTTCTTTTCCAAATTTGTAATATCAATGACTACTTCCATTTTCTTTCAAAAATTTGCCTCTTCGCTTGCCTTATCAACTGAATAATAAACCATTCAACAACTTGTTAATATTGATGGCTATGTGGTACTAGTAAACAAGAATGTGTTGTGCAAATATAATTAGTTTGATAACATTATATCTAGCAATCTATTCAAATAAATTGACAATTATACAATTTGAGATGCATATTTCCTATCAAGAGAAGTTTAACTGTCATAGTGCATTAATATTGTTGTCTGGTTTTAAAAAAGATAAAGAGGTTATATTCTCTTGTCTTCCAGGGGTCATTTAATGCCTAAGGTGAGGTGTAAACATGTAAATGATCTATATTCACACCTTGGTACACATAACGCCTAAAACGTTTGAGGGTGTGGAATGGAGAACATTGTAACCTTCACTTATAATTTGTGCATAGATGTCGATACATACATGTTAATTGTTTGATTATCTTTGGATAAAAAAGAGAAACCAGGAAAGTAGATGGCATAACTAGGCTATGTGTGGAGTACTTTTGAGTACCAAACAATTGTTTTCTCAACGAAAGACAAGGTTAAGGTTGTTATTAAACTTCAAATATAACATTGTATTCCATAGTAGACTAACTATCATAGTCATAGTTGCTTTACAATTAAGAGGAGGTCATATTCCACTGTTATTAAAACCTTGTCTATGGGATAGATTCAATGCCAAAACTCAAAGTTATGGGTTTTGTAAAAATATATTATGCATATATGTTATCATTGCTAAAAATTCCTTGCAACCACAAGGTACATGAAAAATATTAGCTAAATAAAAGCACTTGAATACTTTCACATAAAAAAAATTCAATTAAGCAGAAGTTGAACAGGTCCATGAATTCCTTATTCTCCAATCAACAAACCAAACATGGTTTGATTGGACTTACCTAAAATTAGTTTGAATGAAAAATTACAGGAATATTTGGCACAATACTAACATGGTTGAAAACATGTGGATGAAGTATATGTCATGTAGGTGATGCTATGGGGATCTGGTATTGGGTACATGTGTACAAGTGGTATTATGTACAGACGATACATATGGTAAGAGTATGTATGCATGAAGTGCAAGATGATATATGACATGTATAGCGATATGTGTGTCATGCACACCATGTGTAGGTGCGCATGGTTGAGGATAACTCACTAGATGACTGCCTAGTGTGGAAACCGATCCAAAGTGCATACAAAGGAAAGACAAAGGCAGAAACTAAGGATAAGTATTAATATTTTGTTTCAGTCTTAGTATACATATGACATATGGTCCTAATTTATGATGGTTACATATTTGTTATGACTTTTGATGATTAGGTGTGAGATAACCTATTATGATATTCTATACATGTTGATTAGTCAAATGTGCTAGTTCAACTTGTTGTGACTAATGTAGGAAAACTACAGGAAGAAAGGGTTTAGAAAGAACACAAATGCATTAAAGGAATGCATTGGAAGAACATGAATTTATTTCATGGTGGGAAACATAACCCGTATTTGCTCAAATAATAGTACTATATACCAAGTTATTATAGTAACCTTGGTCAACAAAGTTGAGTATTTGCATCTAAAATATCTCACAAAACTGATTGAAACAAATGTTACAAATATCATTGGAAGGAGATTTCCTGGTAGAACTCCTTTGTAACTGATATATAGAGGAAGATCTATTTCAGATGGCATGGCCATGGGGGCCTATAAATTCAGGAAACAAATACCTGTGCACAAGAAAAAAATATTGTACGATGCAGTAATACACCAAGGACAATGTAAATTTAAGGGGGGGAGTAAATACTTAAGAAAATTGTTTAATCACTTGGAAAAGTGAGACACCAAGAGATGAGATACTTGTCAAATCCCATTAGTGAATGGAAATGGATAATTTTTTCATGATAAGACTTCTAGATCCGAATGTAGATAAGCTTGATGGATTTGGGGATAAATATCCATTAAGTTACTTAGTTGGATAAATATGCTAAATTAAGAAAAAACATAAAAGCCTTGTAGGAGATAAAGGCAATCTTTTATGAGGAAAAGCCTCGTTGGAGATAAAGGTGAGAATTTTTGGGAAAAGTCTAAGAAAATGGATAAAAAAAGAGCCACAAAAGTGGGATGCTGATAATGGAAACCATATCATGAAAGACGATATTATATACCCATTGAAGAGATCAATAGGAGGCAGCTGATCCATGGTAAGAACTCTCTTCTCGGGGGTGAATTGGTGGAAGACAGTTCTAGGTTGGGTGGCATTGCTTGGTTTTCCAAGTGACATCCTTTTAGATAATCTAGTTTTAACAAGAATTTTTGTATGTTTACTCCTTACTCTCTATGTTTTCAACTATGTAAGAATCTAACAAACATTTCTTAGGATGTTCTTGCATATGAACTGATTGAATAATGTGCATGTGACCAATATGCATAAGTAGAATTTTGTGTGTTAACTTTGGGTATGAGATGATTATATATGGTCATATGTGATAGTCACTGCATATAAATTCCACATAAATTTAATCAAAGTTCAGATTAGTAAAGGAACATAATGTTTTGATCTTATGCAGTATTGGTGTTATCCCATCTTTTGTTTAAGATAATGAATAATTATGCTTGAGATAGCTAGGTAAATTGGGTAACTATGACTAAGGCTTGAAAGTGTATAACCTAGGTTTCAGGTTATCTATGCTATGAATTTGCACCATGGGTGAGGGAAAGTGCATCCAATGAGGCTCTTTTAACTAATTATGCATATTACATAAGGTATACATGTTAGCAATACATTCGACTATGGAAGTAGGACCATGATCATGTTATCGGAAATGCTAGCCATAATATATTTATGATAAAGTTTCCATTTATCCTTGTGTTGAGTTAGAAAATGAAGGAATCCTTTATGCATTATCTTGTTGTGTTGAATTCCCATGATTGATTGTTCCTTTGAATTGTAATACGTGCATAACAGTTGATTTTGATGCTTGTATTAAAGTTCTATTTATTGAGCCTAAAATTCCACAATGTGGATCCAGTGGAGCATAGTAGGTAGTTAGTGGGATTATGACACGGGGGTATGTGACAATCAAGAAGTTGACCATATTGACCATATTGGTGAAAATAATAAGGATGGAATTCCTAATCTGATGGCATGACCCATGTTTATCTCCACTAGATTCAATCATCAAATTATATATAAAAATATCCATGCCATGAAGGAGAACATTGACGAACTTGCGCAAGAAAAGATTATATTTTTTAATTCAAGCACTATTGTTCTGAGGTTGAAAACGTTTTTTTGGTTGGTTGTATGATATGGTTAAATTATGGATAGTGGCACTCCCAGAATAGCTGGCATATCATCATCTAGGTAGAACATAACACCCCTAGGTTTACCATTTGGGGTTAGTTGAAAAATCGTAGTTTGTTGGGGTTTGTGTTTAATATGGTATCGGGTTTGTTTAAAAAATGTAAATATATTATATATATATATATACTATATTATATATATATATTCAAACAAACAAATTTTTTTTAACCCCAAAATTGGTGGCCCACATATTTCACCCTAACACCCCTCAATCACCATTGTACTAATTTTAATACACCAACCATGTGAGCTAATGAATCATTTTTTAACTCTACCCAAACCAACTTATTTAAGCCTGTGACATTCAACTATTGTGTGGGAGGGCTTCCACCCAACCACATAAGAGGAATGACCCATGGAGGAGCCGATAGGTGGTAGCGAGAGAGGGCTTATGGATAGAACCCAACTACAGTTGGTTTTTCACCACATATGAGAACTATTTGTTAGGCACAAAATCTTCCAATGAATATTTTTCCTACATACCATAGTCTACAAAACATAAGAGTTTAGAGGGGTGTTGCGATGAAGGTGGAAGAAACATATGAAGTTTATATTCATTCTTCATGATTTTCTAAGACAAGTCCACTAGTATAGACAACATAATTATTGAAGAAGCATAAATGAGGGATCATAGAAAGAAATAGATATGTGTCATTAAATATTGGCACAAATTTCAAGACAGAGTTTCGCTTTTCAAGAGTTGGCCTTGCTTAGAGTCAAAATTTACAGAATGATGAGAAAACATGTTGGTGTTGTATTTGTTGTGTTTTGAGCATCTTATGGAGAATTTTTGCAAGGAAAGCAATGTAAGTCTCAGTTAATGTTAATTTTCCCCTTTCATGATTTTTAAAATGGAGAACATGTATGAGAACATATATTTGCAGTTATGGTCGAGTCTAAGCAATAGATTCAAAGAGGATATATGCCATTTTATCTCATAGAATTTATCCCCTTTCATAGGAGAACAATTTTTCCACTTTATGTGATAGTCCAACCCCTTTAACTTAAAGAAAGAGAGAATAGTTTATGCCACATGTTTGTGAGAATTCATTCCTTTTGTATTATAAAAGGAGAATGTCTCTTTGTAGGAAAGACATTTCCACATGAGTGAGAGTTCAATCCTTGTGTCAATGAAGAAGAGCCTTATTGAAGAGTAGCTAATGTAGCATCTACGTAGTTATGTGAAGCTTAAAGACATAGCTCAGATGTTGTGAGCGAACTTCATTATTAAGTTCAAGTGCATCTGTCTATACTGTCATTTCTTCAAGTGTTTCATTCATTAAGTATGATGCACTTATGGTGGTTTCATGCTCTTTATGAAATCCATTTTAAAGTCATTAAAGTAAAGATCCTCGATCCTGTTAGCATTAGATTAGTCTTGTTTGATGTGAATTGTGAGCATGGACACTTACTAGATCCAAGTTGAAATAGGGCAAAGGGAAACTTAAGCCCTTTATCCTTGAGATTAGATGTGAAACTCAAATGAATAAAATGGATAATGAAGAAATTCATAGAGACAATGACAAACCTTTCCACAAGGATTTCTACTAGATGGAAGATATGGTAGAAAAATTGTTTTGCAAATTATGATAAGAGATTGGAAACTCGGGAAGAGAAGAAAGTAAAATCACTAGATAATTCTTATGTAAACCATGGATTTACAGGAGACACTCATGATATCAGCCTTCATATTCATTTTCAAGTTCAATTTCTTCTTCTTCTTCCTATCATTCTCATCATTTAAACTATCATCACCATATCATTCAAGCAGAGAATGCTAAATTGAGAAGACTTCTACAAGAAGCAGAAGAGGAGAAGTAGAGATTGTAGCTTTAGTGACATGCCATGAAAAAGGATTTTCTAAAGTAGCATTGTAATGAAGGATTAGTGAATACATCCTCACCTAATCTAGAATCATCAAACCAGGTACACATTGTTACTAATTCCCAAGTTTCATGTTCTTTCCATTATGAAAATGACTTTGGTGATTTTGAAAAGAAAACTACATGCATTGTCTTAATGGCCATGACATTGTGAATCCCATCTAATTGGAAAAACTACCTCGATATGTAGGATTAGGCTATGGAAAGGAGGAATATGGAGCATTCTACAAGAACAATGATGAAAGAGACTCCAATGCAACAGAAGTAGGAGAATCTTCAATTAACAAGCTTGAATTAGTTTAGGATAAGAGAACATGACACCATTCAAATGATCATGATTTCAAGTAATATCTAAATGGAGGTGAGAATTTTAGGGGAATATCTAAGTTAAGTTCTCCTCACCAGAGTTTCACCAAATAAAACCATTGAAGGAAATTTATGTCAACTAGGTAGGAAACACAAAATAAATAGTCATCTACACGTCAAGAAAAATAGAAGGGAAAGAAAGTATGGATGTTGAAAAACCAATGCACCTATTGCAGCAATAGTGGACACCAGAGAGCTGTCCATTGGAATCTCCATCCAAAGCTATTGTCAAAGAAGGACCAAAATTTTATAAAAACACCTATGAAGAAAGAAACCCTTGTGTAAGAACTAACATGAGAAAGTGGAGCACATTGCAACCCTCCATCAAGCCACACAGGAAGAAGGATAGCTACAAGAAGAGAATCCATGAGCCTGTTTAGGTAATAGATGGTTAGCCTTTTAAGTAGTTGAGAGTGGATACCATTGTAAACCACATGTTTCTTCTAAAACCCCCTATATGGGAAAAAACTTGTAGAAGTGATGAAATATATAGCGTTGCTTATGAATGCAACATAGTGATATTTCAGGCCTTTTCTAAATAGTGAGGGTGTGGGTTTTGTTATAAATCATAGAAACAATGTTTGATGATTCTATGAAAACTTTCAGGGACCAAAAGTCCTTCTATTGGGAGGACTGATCTAGGAGGATCCAAAAAGGCTCAAAAATCAAAGTCATCAAATCTTAGTGGAAATTCCACAAAGTCTTAGAGCACAGTGACAGATTTCTAACCGGGCAAATGAAACCTCAAGAAATGGGTAGACATATTAATTAGTTGAGAGTGGCTACCACTATAAATCACAAGTTTCTTCTAAAACCCCCTTATAAGGGAAAAAATGTAAAATTTATGAAATTTATAACATCACTTATGAATGCAACATAGTGATATTTCAGGGCTTTGCTAAGTAGCGAAGGGTATGGGTGTTTTTGTAAATCATAAAAAACATGTTCAATCCTTGCATGAAAAATTTTGGGGACCAAAAGTCCTTTTCTTGGGAGGATTAACCTAGGAGGCTCATAAAATGCTCAAAATTCAAAGTCATCAAATCTCATTGGAAATGGCACCAAGTCTTAGAGCACATATATTTCTAACCACATGAACAACAACTAAACTTCGAATGAAAAAATTATTACCTTATGAAGTTGCAACATAATAGGAAAAAGATGGGCACTAGAAGTGCCACATGGCACTCCTAGAATAGGCCACATGGCACCATCCATAAGGTGTCATGTGCACACACCCATCCGTGAGGGTCATCTTGCTAGTCTAGTCAGCATATAAGTGGAAAAATCTAGGGCACTATGTGGCAGGCTTTAGTTAACCTATTGGGTTCAGTTGAACGAGTGTAGCTCATTGGCGTTCATGTTTAATATGGTATTGGGTTTATTATAAAATTGTAACGATATATATGTGTGTGTGTGTGTGTGTGTGTGTGTGTGTTTATTCAAAACAAACAATATTTTTTTTAACCCCGAATTGGGTGGTCTGTGAGTTTGACCATGGCATGCCCCAACCACCATTGTACTAATTTTTATGCACCATCCATGTGATCCAGTGGCTCCTTTGTTAACTCTTCCTAAACCAAATTATTTAACCTTATGACATTTGACCATTGTGAGGGAGGGCCGATGCCCAACCATAGAGGAGGCATGGCCCATGGATGAGCCAATAAGTGACAGTGAGAGAGGGCCTATAGATAGAGCCTAGGCACATGTGGTCCATGGCCTAGTACATGAACAAGTTTTTGGGAAGAGAATATTGCAAGGGATATATTACCTACATGACATAGTCTACGACATTAGGGGAATTATGAGGTCTAAAATGGGCCTCCTAAGGAAATTATAAAATAATAGTGGAAATTGTTAGGTTCCTATACCAATAGGTTTCATCTTTCATGATTGACAGTGGAAGGGATAAATATGTTCATCGTTGCATGTTGCAAAGGTTCCATATTTTATATACAGACTAGGAAAATGAAAAAAGGAAAAGAGAGTATGCCTTAAAAGAATTATCAAAAGGCAAGAAAATCAATTGGTCAGAAAGAAAAGTGAGAACGAACCCCAAATTAAAGACCAGGAAAGTGGGCAGTCAAAATGTCACTACTATCTCATTGGCAGCATCACAATGTGAAAATACTATTGCTAATCATACTTGATGGATGGCCCAACAGTTCAATCTAGACCATGCCATGTTTAAAATGCTTGTTGCAGAATAGAGAATGATTCCTGTCCAAACAGCTCAAGCTTGGAAAATGACTAGCTAGGTAGAGAAATGAAGGAGCCCAACTGCTTAATCTAGGTCCTTGGAAGAGATAAGGGTAGATTTAGATAGGAGGGCAGTCAAAAGAAAATAAGATATTAAGGGTTTTCTAATTTAAGTGCACCTAGTTAAAGTGAAGAAAAAATGTTAGGATTATTAAGCTAGTTAGGTAGTGTGAGGTTACAGAAGTAAAAAGGTCATTACCATTTGGATTATCAAAGAAGAACTCATCCCATTCAGGGTATTGGCACCATGGCAGAGATCTGATGACATAGCAGTGGAAGCATGACTAATTTCCCCCTTTTCCCCAAACATCATTTATTAACATCTTCTCAAGGACCTTGGGATCTCCCCAAAAGTCCTGTTTCACTTCATTCCATAACAAGTACCAAGTTAAACTATGAGTTTACTCAAGGAAAAGAAACCACATTTCTTGTGTAAAAATCATCATTCTGAATTCCACTCATTTTCCATGTCTAAAGTTTCATTTCATGGACTTAGTATTTTCCCCTACATTTTTCACCCCACAAAGTCATATTAACAGTTAATTTTATTATTTAGCTCCTTAACATTGTTTCCCTTCCCTAGTTCTACAAAAAACTATATAAAATCCCAAAAACATCTATTTAAATACCCCCCCCCCCCCCGAGCAATATAGCTATATAATTCATGTCCTGGGGAATACTTAGTCCATCTGGGACTAATATTAACCCTCCACCGCCCTAAAAACTATAGGATTCGATTAAAACCCTTGGTTAAAATCAAATAACCATATTGCCCCCCGCGCTAATATTCCAAGGATATATTTATATGTTGAATTAAACATAAGCAGGCGCATTCACACTAAACCATCACTAAACCTAAGTCTAAACCCACCCCCCGCTCATGTTTTTTATTACGCAACTAGCAGGTCCCGTGCCTAACCCTCCACCACCACACATCCCCCGCCAGCCGTCTGATGCACAGTGATCCGGATCCAAGGGGGGGCGGTCTTTTTCACCAGCAAGCAGGCGGAGGTTTAGCATTCGGGGGATTGGCGGTTTTGCCGTCGTACCCCGCCATGCGTCGCCTTCCCGAGGTGTTCGGAGCCCCCTCCCCCAATACCTCTTATGACCGAAGGGTGGTGGGGGGAATACCGGATACCACCCTCCGCCCATTGACGTCACACCCATGTCACATGTGACATCACCGCCGCTCCTGAAATTCTGAACTTACACATTTTCATAGTGCCAAGAAGAAAGCCAACCTGAAATTCAAAGACCATCTAGTCGCCTTCATCATGAACAAGAAGGATGGTTGGAAAGAGGCTGATCAAGTACTGGGGCAATAGCTTAAACTAAAAAGGAGATTCTAGTGGGTCCCTTATGACCCTAATGGCTTCATCAGTGCTAGAAGAGTCAAATATAGGCTGTTAGCCTATAAGCATTGTCCATATCCACAAATTGAACAATATGCCAACAAAGATGAGTGGGTGCCAGGCACACTAATTGAAGAATTCACTCAAGAAGAGATAATGGAGAAAAATATCAAAGATTTAGAAAAAAATCTTGACTTGGATTCTTTTCACCAGGTGACATTCAAGCTGCCACTCCAAGTCGGGGAAGGCACCTCCACAGCCGCAGTTGCACAAGCTGCCCAACAAGTATCTTCAACAACAACAGCTACAACAAAGGGAAAGGAAGTGATGGATGCACAGCAGGGGACAGAGACAGAACAACCCACCACTTCCAAAGATCAGAGTTAAGGACAAGCCCCTCCATAGCAAACTGAAACATCATAGCCTCCAGTCTTGCAAACTCCTCTTAATGAGGAAAGAGGTAAGAAATGGGATAGAGAGGAGGCCACACCTCCAAGTGGGTCAACACAGCAACCAGAAGCCAAGAGGCAAAGAATTGACCCTCAGGCTGAAGGAGAGATCAGTGAAGAAAGGGTACAGAGCCAGAACAGGGAAAGAGAGTCCAGCCAGTAGACTGCTACCAGCTCATTCCAACAGGAACAAGGTATGCAGCATAGTACAAAGGTGTCATCTTCCAGGCAGTAGGGCAAGCAGCCAGCTGGTGTCAAAGGAACTTTTATGGAAATTAAGGCACAAAATGAACTGTTAAGAGTACAACTTTATGATCAATTCTTAAAAACAACACCCTCCAAGCAACAAAGATTAATGGCAGCTTATGATATCAAGGAGGACAAGATGATTTTTACTCATTTCAAGCCTAAAGTTCCAAAACCCAAATCATCTGCAGACTACACAAAGACAAATCTAGAGGTCCACTCCAAGGACATACATCCCATGGATCAAATTGAACTACATAAACAGACAGGGGAAATGGTTTATGCCACACTTGCAGACAGGGTCATGCTAGCCCATCAGTTGAAAGAATCACTAAAAAATACAAATACACAATTGGATTTGGGAAGGATGTCTTCCACTGCTAAGGACAACCAAATAAAAACTTTGGAGGACATAATTATTGATCTAGGACATGATCCTAAGGATCCAAAGGGTATCAAGGCCCTTATGAAGAAAAAGGAGGATGACATTGCTCAACTCAGAAAGTAGGCAAAGCTGCCTGCAACCATTCACCCTCAAACAGTAGAACTTGCACAAGAAAAACAGGTTGATGAGACCATGGATCTGCTTCTAAGGATGAATCATAGAATACTACAGATGGAGGGAGAATTGGAGAAAGCCTTGCAGGATAAACAAGGGGAGTCAACTTCCCAACCCCCTCAAGCATCCACAACTCTTGACCCTGCTCCTCATACACAAACAGCAGCAGCCCCTCCTGCTATTCCAGCACCTACAATAGCTACATCAACTACGGATGCAACAACAGCAACAACAGCAGCACCCGAATCCAGTATGAGTATGGAGGACCTAATGAAAGCTGTCAAGGAGATTGAAATTCAACTGACAGAAGTAAAGGAGGCCAAAGAAAAACTGGCCAAGTTAGAAGCCAGCTATGACAAGTCTAAAATGACAGTGGCCGAGAAGCAAAGGGAAATAAAAGCCCTAGAGACCAAAGTGAAAACCTTAGAAAAGGAACTATCTCTAGACAAGTCTCTGGCTGAGATCAAAAAGATTTTGTGGGCCAAATTGGCCAATCAATCAATGACCAATGGTGATCAATACAGGCCATACATGAGCAGATTGAGTTGATAGGCATGGACCAGTTCGAAATTCAAAAGGCCAGGACAACATTGGGGATTATGCCTGAACAGGCTAACAAGATGATTCATTTCCTTAACACTCACACCAAAGAAGAATTGTCAACACTAGACATACACAGTCGAACTGACACTATTCTGACAACAAAGAAAGTGCTGACCTTGAGAAATTTCACACAGACTCTGGAAAGGAAATGTCAGGAGATGCAGGTAGAAGTAAATGATTTCAGGACAAAAATAGCAGCATTGCAAAGCAGAGGATTACCTAGCCCAGTGATTGGTACTGGAAAACTGTTTTCCTATGAACAATACACCACCAGGATCAACAATTATGTTGAAAATCATATTGCAACATCTACCGGCTCTACAGAAGAAGCAGGACCTCCCTCTGGGCAATCTCTGTATGATAAATTGGAGAATTTATTTTTTATTGAGCATGAGATTAATCATCTGTTCGAAGTGCCTCCAAATTTCTATAGATATACTGAAGCAGATGAAACACTCATAAAGATAAGGAGGCATCAGCTACCTCCAGCTGATTGGTGGCAAGAAATGCTGGAGGTATTGCCTAGATAATTTTGGTCTACTCTTCCTTTTGTCACCTTCATGGTCCCAGTCATAGTACAGGTCAGCAAAGAATCAAATACACAGGTACTGCAGAAAGCATTAAGACAGCACGCTCAACAAACGCAGATTAAAGACGCAACTATAACCAACTTTGTTAAAACCAAAAAGTCAAAGCTCGTCTGACAAAAGACAGCTGCCACACCAATATTAACTGCTGCAGTTATTTCTTTCATTTATTTCTGTAAGAGAGTTGGTGATGTAATTTATTACACAGTGACTAATCATCTAGATATTTTATCTACTATTTTTGTATATATATCCCCTCATAGAATGAATTGGGGGTCGGGTTATGTGAATCTCTCTCTGCAAAACTGCGTTGTATATCACAGACTTTTGATAATATAATTTGCTGGTGAAGTTCCTGGTCTCTGTACTGTCCGAAGGTGAAAATGAAGGACTGTGTTACGCTGCAGAATTCCTGTGTCGTTTAAATGGAACAATATGTTACTCTGAACCATGTTTTGTCTTTCTATGTATCCATAAATTTCACATATGTCTCATCATCATAGCAACAGGGAAAAAGAATAGCTTAGGACTTGTTTAAATACACCCTATGCTCAATCTCTGTTTCTAAATATGTTTTCTTCAGAATTAGCCATGGATATGAATTCTTAATTGCTCATATTTAAACTAATTCTCTCACTGTGAGTATTGTTTAAGAATTCTTAATTGCTCTTAAACAACATTCTCATTTTCTCCCTCAAGCAGCATAGTGGAAAATTCTTGACTTCCTTTCACTCACTGATTTCATGCTTTCATCTCCCAAATTTGAAGAATTGTTTCATAAATGCCTATCTGGCTTTGCAGCAGTACCATTCCCTCAAAAACATACTTCAGCAGTACACAGTCATGAACTCCATTGCCCAATGGTTAAGACTGCTCTGTAATCTATACATCAGCTCTATTTGAATTCACCAACCAACCAAATTTAAAACAAAATCAGTGCCCCATAACTAGCCTAAAATCACCCCAAGACAATGCAAAATTATAAAGAGAGAGCCCTCTCTGTTTGCAGGTAGGCTAGGACCTATAACTACAAGATTGGTTAGTGGTTACCTCGGCTGTATTCCCTATAGGAAGCAGGGAACAACTTGAGTGATAACGTCATTGGCGACTCCACTGGGGATTCAGTTTCAACTTGCCACTAAGAAGGAAATAAGCTTCCTGTTTACAAACGAATCTCCTGGGAAGTACCTTTTAAAAAGCTATGGCTATAAAACCTCTCATAAAACACTAAGAAAACAAACTCAGAAGTTGGCTCCAAAGAAGAAAACTCATTACACTAGGTCAAACCCTAACCTAGATCCTCTAGCTATTTTTGAAAACCTGAATTTAATCCCTAAGATCCTTAAGAAACAAGTGCAACAACAAGAGTTCTCTAATTCAAGTGCTGAAGCAGTTCAGCAGAGCTATATTCCTACCCCTGCTAAAGTATCAGTTTATCCTCATATTACTCCTACATCTCCTAGTTCTTCATCTACTTCCCAAAGCAACTTCCCCACTCCTCCATACACTTTACATTCTACTCCTGTTATCCCTGTTCTTCCAGCTGTCCCACTCCTTCTTGATGTCCCGGTTATCTCTGCAAATATGGCTTACAGATATGCCCCTTTACACTTACCTGCCAATCCAGGGGCTATGCCCCAAGATTATAAAAGCAAGATCACTTACTTTGATGGTACTGGTTCTTATACAGCCCAACAACAGACCAAGAAAATGCAGGACTATTTTGAGAACTGTGAAATTGATGACGAAGATGTAAGGATGAAAATTTTTGTCCAAAGTTTAACTGGGGATGTAAGGACCTGATTTAGGTCATTAGCTACACATTCTATACTCAATCTTGATGCCTTATACCTAAGCTTCCTAAACAGATGGGAAAAGAAGAAAGACCCTTTACACATCCTATCTGAGTATGATAATTTAAAAAGGGGTCCACAAGAAACAGTTCAAGATTATTGTGCTAGATTCAACAATGTATACAACACCATTCCTCAGAACCTGAGGCCCTCACCTGACCTGGCACTGATCAAATTCCCCGATGGTTTTGATTCAGATATGGCATATGAGTTAAGAGAAAGAGCACCCGCAAGTCTGGCAGACATGCATAATATAGCTGTGAGTGTGGAGGCAAACCTGATTGCTAAGAGAACCAGAGCTAAAAATGAGAGGAGAAAAACATTTAAAGAGGAACCTTCAGCTTTCGAGCAAAAGCTAGATGCAATCATGAAAGGTATGGAGAGGTTAGGAGATAGAGTTGAGACCATTGAGAGAAAATCCTCTTGGGAAGGACAAACAAGCAATACTACTAGGAACCCCAATTTTAAGAAAAACCAAAACCCAAATGCTGGGAGGATTGGTCCCGATCAGAATATCAGACCTCCGTTTCAAGAGAACTATGCAGAGGCCTCAACCTCTAATGAAAAAATAGAAGATCCCCATATCAATTTAATGGGTTTGGACAGCGAACGAAAAGTATTCTTAACACAAGATGATCAACAAGCCCAAGAATGTAAACCATTTCAAACAAAATCTGGTGAGTCATTCAATTTCAGAGAAGGGTATGATACAACAGTCTATGAGGTACATAAACAATATAAATTGAGAAGCAGAACCATAGATGTGCCTGAACTTGCAAAACCAACACATGCCAAACTGCCCAAGAAACCCAATGATAAAACTGTCTTAACGGACTCCTCGAATAAAAAACTCCAAAGGGAAGTCAGAGTGGAAGATGTATCTGATATACACCCTTCACTAAATCCCGCATCTACACCCTTTCTTTCAACAGAACTCTTGCACAAGCCTCTAGAAAGGGAGCACAACTCACACATACCTCATAATAGTGTACCTGCTCAAGAGAAGGTCACCAAAACTCAGCAAAAAAGGAAAAATTTGCTGCTCAAAATGTAAAGGTTCAGATGGAAAAGCATTTCAATTTAGAAACAGAAATTGGCAAGCTGAAAATAGCCATTCCTATGTCCGAATTCGCCAAAAATGAGGTCTTTAGACAACAAATCAATAGGTCATTACAAGTACCAGAGAATAGGGATGCAATTAATATTCTGGATGATCAGCCATAACTAATTTTTGGCTCAGAAGTCAATGGCAAATCAGTGGATGGAGGTATCCCCCCATTTTATGTGAGCCTGAACATTCATGACAAAGTGCTACATAATGCCATGTTTGACTCGAGAGCCTCCCATAATCTAATGCCCAAGTCAATAATGGAAAAACTTGATCTAGACATCACAAGGCCTTATAAAGACTTGTTTTCATTTGATTCTAGCTAGGTAAGATTTCTAGGCCTTATGAAGGACCTTTGTGTATCCTTAGTCCAATATCCAGCTAAAACAATTTTGATGGATGTGGTAGTAGCTAACATTCCACCCAAGTATGGTATGCTTTTATCTAGGTAATGGGGTGCCAAACTCCAGGGATGTTTGCAGCAAGACATGTCATATGCCACAATTTCAGTCTTTGGCCATCCAAAGAGATTATATCGAGAAACATTGATGAAATATGTGGTCAGCAGTCAAGAGAAGCCTCAAAACTTCCCAATCTACTCCATTCATTCAGACATGGAATCATTTATATTGTACAATGTTGATATGTGTCCCAAGACTGAGGTCAAGCTCCTAAAAACAACAGAAACAAGAAACATAAACAAACAGTCTAGTGCCCAAGATCAAAAGATCATTGATGTGATTAACGCAACAAAACCAACTAATATATCACATGAATCACAAAAGCTAGACCTGCCCATTAAGAAAACATATAAACTTATTGAAAGAAACATTGACGAGGAAATCTTGTGGTATTTAGAATTTGATGGGTCAATGAACAAACTAGGAGTAGGGGCAGAGGTTTGGATACATAATACACAAAATGACCATGCTCTAGGTCATGCATATAGGCTTAACTTTAGATGTACAAACAACATGGCCGTGTACGAAGCCCTTTTGCTAGGGCTCAAACTGATTAGGAATCTTGGAGTGACCAAAGTTTCCATTTTAGGTGATTCGGATTTAGTTGTACAACAGATCAAGGGAAATTTTGTCACAAATGTTCTCAGGCTTAGGTCTTACAGGATAAAGGCAACTGAGTTACTCAGCAGCTTCTTGGAATTTCAGCTTACCAAAATACCTAGAAGCTAGAATTTACATGCACATAGTTTGGCAACTTTTGCAAGCACCTGTAAACTTCCTTTTGGGCCTAACCATTAGTTCACCACTGAGATTAAACACAAGCCTGCTATCCCAGATAATGTAAAGAATTGGCAAGTATTTGAGAATGATACACAGATAAATAATTTTTTGACCATGAAAGAAGAATTCTCAAGCATAAACATAGACACGAGCAGTAGGGATGATCAACAGCAAATTGATGCACTTAAGACAAATATATCAGCCGAAAACAGCAAACGTGATATTTCATCCAACAACCTTTGACTGTGCCAATTTACAGAAGCTAAAACAAGCAAACTTTGATGAAATCATTGAGGAAGATTCTGAAGTAATTGAACTAAAAGATAATTTCCTGCCCACGGGCTTGACTCCTTTAGAAGATATTTTTGACTCAAATGACATTCCTAAGAAACCAAAGATGCAACCCATAAACGCAGAAATTGAGGAGTGTAATATTGGGACCACTGAAAATTCCAAAATGATAAAGCTTTCTAGAACCTTACCTCCTGACAAAAAATCAGAATACATTGAACTGTTTAAAGAGTTTCAAGATGTGTTTGCCTGGAGTTATGAAGACCTCAAATCCTATGATACTTCAGTCATCCAACATACTATACCCTTGAAAGAAAACCAGAAACCCTTTAAACAAAAGTTGCGGAGAGTGAATCCACTCCTTCTTCCCCTAATTGAAAAGGAAGTGAAACGAATGTACGAAGCTGGAATTATTGTACCTATAAGATTTTCTGAATGGATTTCAAACCTTGTACCCACAAGAAAGAAAACTAAGGAGATAAGACTTTGTGTTGACTTGAGAAATTTGAACAAAGTCTCTCTCAAAGACCACTACGCCTTACCAAAAATGGATCACATCTTACAGAGGGTAGTAGGAGCTTCAAGGATCTAACTATTGGATGGTTTCTCAGGATTCAATCAGATTCTAGTTCACCCAGATGATCAAGATAAAACAGCTTTTACTACACCTTGGGGAACCTTTAAATACGTCAAAATGCCTTTTGGACTTAAGAATGCAGGAGCCACATTTCAGAGGGAAATGGACATAGCCTTTGCTAAAGAAATTCATGACTTCTTAGTCATATACCTGGATGGTCTCACAGCTTTCTCAAAATCAGACCAAGAACATTTAAAACATCTCAGACAAGTGTTCTTAATTTGTAGAAAATATGGCATATATTTGAACCCAAAAAAATCACTATTTGGCCTAGAAGAAGGAAAACTCCTAGGTCATATAATTTCAAAAGATGGTATAAGGATTGACCCTGATAGGATTCAAGCTATCGTTCAAGTACCTCATCCAAGAAACATCAAAGAGTTACAAGCTTTTCTAGGAAAGATCAATTTCCTAAGAAGATTTATTCCTAACTTAGCTGAACTAATAAGACTATTGAATAAAATGATCAAGAAAGATGCCAAAGTCAAATGGACTGTAGAAGCCAAGCAAGCCTTTGAGGAAATCAAGGTAGCTTTAACAAGAACACTTGTTCTTACAAGTCCTAGATTCGATAGAGACTTTATAATTTTTTCCTTTGCATCTGAACACACAATCGCTGCTGTCTTATTACAAAATGATGACTCAGGATGTGAGAAACCTATTGCCTTTTTCAGCAAAGCCCTTATAGATGCCCCACTTAAATACCAGATCATGGAAAAGCAAGCATATGCCCTTGTAAAGGTCGTAAAGGATTTTAGAGTTTATACCTTGTACTCTCACATAATTGCATATGTTCCCAATACAGTGGTCAAAGACATTTTAACTCAAGAGGGAATTGAAGGTAAGAGGGGCAAATGGATAGCCAACATTTTAGAATATGACATAGAGATTAAGCCAACAAAATTTATAAAAGGACAAGGGCTAGCTAAGCTAATGACTGAAACCAATTTCCAAGCCCTTGACATCAATGAACTGCATAACAAACAGGAGATGGAGACTCCACAGATCAATCAAGCCTTCTTACAATCACCTTGGTATGCTGACATATTTTTTGTATTGTTAAACCTGCAAGCTCCTCTAGGGTTATCCAGAACCAAAAAGAGATTTTTGAAAATGAAAGCCTCAAAGTTTTGTATCATAGATAATGTATTATTTTGGAGAAATCATGAAGTTATTTTGCTCAATTGCCTAACTCTGGATGAAACTGATAAAGTCCTTAGAGAATTTCATGTAGGGGATTGTGGAGGGCACCTATATTGGAAATCAACAGCTGATAAAATCTTAAGGGCTTAATTTTATTGGCCCTCCCTGTTTGCTGATGCAAAAAAGTTTGTGATGTCATGTCATAAATGTTAGATCTTTGAAGGAAATAAAACATTGCTGCCTTTACCCCTTAAACCCATTTCAACTGAAAAACCATTTCAACAATGGGGTTTAGACTTCATTGGGGAAATCCACCCTTCATCCTCTGGCCAGCATAGATGGATTTTAACAACTACAGATTATTTTACCAAATGGATAGAGGCCATACCTTGTAGACAAGCAAATGACTCAATCATCATGCAATTCTTAGAAACCAATATCTTGTTTAGATTTGGCTGCCCAGAAAAAATCATAACAGACAATGCAGCTGCCTTTAAATCCAAAAGAATGATCATTTTTTTTCACAAATACCATATTACCCTAGGTCATTCCACAACCTATTATCCTCAAGGCAATGGCCTAGCTGAGTCCTCCAACAAAAGCCTCATCAACATCATCAAAAAGATCTTGGAGGAGAACAAAAAGAATTGGCATAAGAAGCTTGTCAATGCACTATGGGCAGATAGATTGACCACTAAAAGAGCTATTGGTACAAGTTCATATGAATTGGTATATGGTCTAGAAGTTGTTTTTCCTTCATCCCTTGGTATCCTGGTGATCAAATTGTTGTAGGAGATACAAGCAGAACCTAACGATATCCAGAGGAGGATCAATCAAACAATTCACCTATAGCAAACAAGGGAGGAAGTGTATCACAGAACCCAGGTTCTACAAGAGAAGCTGAAGAAGATGTTTGACAAAAGAACAAAAGCTGAAGACTTCTTCATAGGAAACAAAGTACTAAAATGGGATTCTAGGAGGGAAGACAAAGGGAAACATGGCAAATTTGATTTTCTTTGGAAAGGACCATTTGTAATTCAAGCTGTTCAGGGTAATAACACCTTTTTTCTAAAGAGTCTGGATGGTTCAAATAATGAGGAAGGCTCAGTGAATGGGAGAATTCTCAAGCACTACTATGATCCATGAACACAACACTATTACATATTGTACATAAATATGTGTATTTTCAGCATTTTTCATCTACAGCAGTTAGATAGAGAACCAAGTACAACAAATTTTGAAGAAAGATCAGCAAACTGTATCAAGTGTGGTATATATGTTGAATGTTCTACAAGCAAATCCGAGGAAGGTCTAGAGAACAGAGAACCAGTGATAAATAGTCATAGAAACCAGCAAGACACAAAGTGGCAATTCTTGCACAAAACAGGTCAAAAGATACTGCATACAGGTTCATAAGATTTATATCAAAGGTGTCCATGACAAAGGAAAGTTCAAACTGCAGCAAGAATTGAAAATTAAGTCCATCTGACCTGTTGTTCTTGGCTTTCCACCAGGAAAAGCCATCCCCAAGTGGAGCCACTGTTAGGTTCCTATACCAATAGGTTTCATCTTTCATGATTGACAGTGGAAGGGCTAAATATGTTCATCGTTGCATGTTGCAAAGGTTCCATATTTTATATACAGACTAGGAAAATTAAAAAATGAAAAGAGGGTATGACTTAAAAGAATAATCAAAAGGCAATAAAATCAATTGGTCAGAAAGAAAAGTGAAAACGAACCCCAAGTTAAAGACCAGGAAAGTGGCCAGTCAAAATGTCACTACTATCTCATTGGCAGAATCACAATGTGCAAATACTACTGCTAATCATACTTGATGGATGGGCCAACAGTTCAATCTGGACCATGCCATGTTTAAAATGCTTGTTGCAGAATAGAGAATGATTCCTGTCCAAACATCTCAAGCTTGGCAGATGACTAGCCAGGTAGAGAAATGAAGGATCTCAACTGCTTAATCTGGGTCCTTGGAAGAGATAAGGGTAGATTTAGATAGGAGGGCAGTCAAAAGAAAAGAAGATATTGAGGGTTTGGTAATTTAAGTCGACCCAGTTAAAGTGAAGAAAAAATGTTAGGATTATTAAGCTGGGTAGGTAGTGTGAGGTTGCAGAAGTAAAAAGGCCATTACCATTTGGCTTATCAAAGAAGAACTCATCTCATTCAGGGTATTGGCACCATGGCAGAGATCTGATGACAAAGTAGTGGAAGCATGACTAATTTCCCCCTTTTCCCCAAACATCATTTATTAACATCCTCTCAAGGACCTTGGGATCTCCCCAAAAGTCTTGTTTCACTTCATTCCATAACAGGTACCAAGTTAAAGTATGAGTTTACTCAAGGAAAAGAAGCCACATTTCTTGTGTAAAAATCATCATTCTGAATTCCACTCATTTTCCACGTCTAAAGTTTCATTTCATGGACTTAGTATTTTCCCCTGCATTTTTCACCTCACAAAGTCATATTAACAGTTAATTTTATTATTTAGCTCCTTAACATTTTTCCCCTTCCCTAGTTCTACAAAAAACTATATAAAATCCCAAAAAACTCTATTTAAATACCCCCCTCCAGCAATATAGCTATATAAGTCATGTCCTGGGGAATACTTAGTCCATCCGGGACTAATATTAACCCTCCACCACCCTAAAAACTACGGGATTTGATTAAAACTCTTGGTTACAAATAACCATATTGCCCCCCACGCTAATATTCCAAGGATATATTTATATGTTGAATTAAACATAAGCGGGCACATTCACACTAAACCCTCACTAAAGCTAAGTCTAAACCCACCCCCCGCTCACATTTTTTATTACGCAACTGGCGGGTCCCTTGCCTAACCCTCCGCCACCACACATCCCCCGCCAGCCATCCGATGCACAGCGATTTGGATCCAAGGGTGGGCGGTCTTTTTCACCAGCAAGCAGGCAGAGGTTTAGCGTCCAAGGGATTGGCGGTTTTGCCGCCGTACCCTCGCCACTCGTTGCCTTCCCGGGGTGTTCGGAGCCCCCTCCCCCAATACCACTTATGGCCGAAGGGTGGTGCGGGGAATATCGGATACCACCCTCCGCCCATTGACATCACACCCACGTCACCTGTGACATCACTGCCGCGTCCCCACTGCTACTCCACATCGCTCCCACGTCATCCACCTGCGTCCACGCCCTGCCACCGTGTCACCACCATGTCACCATCCTCATCAAGTGCCATGTCATCGTGCCATACTCGGGACCCGCCAATGATGTCATGCTGACGTCATCGCCGAAAAGCACCAAAAGTGCCAAAAAGTCCCAAATCAGCATAAAGCGACGTGAAAGGACCATTTTGTGTCATTTTCATTGGTCGTTTGGGAGTGTTGTGCATGTGGACTACGCCATTTTACTGCCTACACCTGGAATTCACTCACCCAAGCTGCTGCCACCCTCGAATTCGACTCAATTGCTCGTCATTGTACCAGTTCAATGCCCTTGGAGCTGTTAAAACCAGGTATTTACCCACAGTCAACTCATTTCACCCCTGTTTTCACCATTTTCTCCAATTTACCTGCATAAAATTCTGCAAGCTCCCACACTAAAGGCACTTATCCACCTAAACATTGCCTAAATTCCCTGGTAAATCCCCTACTCCAACAAACTCGGTAAACCCGCGCCCTTCTGCAAAATTCACCATTAAAGAGTGATTTTGAAACCTGAGCTGCCGGTAGAAGTTCACACAGTTGTGCATTGATCCCTTTTACCAGAAATCCCTTTGCAAAGGTCCAGCTACTTAGCTCAAAAAATTTTGTTTCTCTCTGCAGATTACCCCATAGTTTATCAATCCAGTAAAAAAGTCTGTTGGAACTCTGTAATTTGCCTTTATCATAAATACAAATAGGAAAAGTCACTCCCAAGTACAAATTCAATTTGCAATCTTCAGTAGTTTCACTAATCCTGATCTCAAGTATTAATCCAGAAAAGCTTTCAATGTGGCCACTCCATCAGCTCTAGATGTTGCTCCTATTAATACACCTAACAAGGAGCTTGAAGCACTGCCTTTAGTTGATAGTGATTTCCTCATTCAGGATTTTGTTGGAGATAGAAACCACTTGCAGACCTTCTGCCAATTGAGGAATAGCTACTTAAGCAACAGTGACATATATGGCATCTGGGAGTCAAATTTTCCCATCTATTTCTTGCCTTCTGTGAATATTTTCTTTAAATAATTCACCTTTGTGCTGAAAATTATGACCCAAGCCTCAGAGTTGTCAAGTCTCCATCTGGGAGCATACTTTTTCATATTACTCCTGATTCCATCAATCAGATGCTCAATTTCAAATAGACCCAACTGCTCTTTCCTTTTTCCATAAAATACCTACTGGATGAAGGCCCCAAGCTCTCCAATGCTGAGATTGCTACAATTGCCAAGACATTCATGAGAGTAGACCGCCAACCTACTGGGCCACCTCCTTTCCTGTATGTCAATTTCAATGAGGTAGGCAAGTTGCTTGTAGACATGATATCCTCTATGCTGGGTTTCTCAAGAAGTGAGCATATTGATGAAACTGTGTTGGTCCTTTTGTCTACATATAGCCTTGGGAAGCCCGCTACTATGAAATACAACTATGGCAAGTTCATTGCCAATAAAATACATGACCAACTGCTAAAGCTAGACAGGGAGGCAATATTCAAATATTCATCTTATATCTATCATTTGTTCATGTACTATCAGTCAGATTGTTTCCAATGCCCCATCAAAAAACTAGATTCACAGGGTGAAAGGAGGTCTGTCATCTTTTGGTCTTCAGTTTTTCATCAAGTCCAGAACTCTCCTTATTCTTACTGTGAGTTCATTGACCAATTTGTTTATCCAGTCACATGCCTCTTGAAAAGAACTCCTCCTCCCAGATTGTCATATGATATGCAGAAAATATTACAGTTGTCCAAGAATTACAAAATAGGTGATTGGTATCTATACAAAAATCACACTGTCATTAGGATCTATGGCTGTGAGCTATATCCTTACAGGCTCCCAAGATATGTACCTATGAGATTGTTTGTCTTGGAATACTACAGGAAACTCATCAATTCTGATCTTACACATTTTCATAGTGCCAAGAAGAAATCCAACCTGAAATTCAAAGACCATCTAGGCCCCTTCATCATGAACAAGAAGGATGGTTGGCAAGAGGCTGATCAAATACTGGGGCAATAGCTTAAACTAAAAAGGAGTTTCTGGTGGGTCCCTTATGACCCTAATGGCTTCATCAGTCTTAGAAGAGTCAAATATAGGTTGTTAGCCTATAAGCATTGTCCATATCCACAAACTGAACAATATGCCAACAAAGATGAGTGGGTGCCAGGCACACTAATTGAAGAATTCACTGAAGAAGAGATAATCGAGCAAAATGTCAAAGATTTAGGAAAAACTCTTGACTTGGATTCTTTTCACCAGGTGACATTCAAGCTGCCACTCCAAGCCGGGGAAGGCACCTTCACAGCCTCAGCTGCACAAACTTCCCAGCAAGTATCTTCAACAACAATAACTACAACAAAGGGAAAGGAAGTGATGGATGCACAGCAAGAGACAGAGACAGAACAGCCCACCACTTCCAAAGATCAGAATTAAGGGCAAGCCCCTCTACAGCAAACTGAAACATCACAGCTTCCAGTCTTGCAAACTCCTCTTAATGAGGAAAGAGGTAAGAAACGGGATAGAGAGGAGGCCACACCTCCAAGTGGGTCAACACAGCAACCAGAAGCTAAGAGGCAAAGAATTGACCCTTAGGCTAAAGAAGAGATTAGTGAAGAAAGGGTACAGAGCCAGAACAGAGAAAGCGAGTCCAGCCAGCAGACTGCTACCAGCTCATTCCAACAGGAACAAGGTATGCAGCATAGTACAGAGGTGTCATCTTCCAGGTAGCAGGGCAAGCATCGAGCTGGTGTCAAAGGAACTTTTATGGAAATTAAGGCACAAAATGAACTATTAAGAATACAACTTTATGATCAATTCTTAAAAACAACACCCTCCAAGCAACAAAGTTTAATGGCAGCTTATGATATCAAGGAGGACAAGATGATTTTTACTCATTTCAAGCCTAAAGTTCCAAAACCCAAATCATCTGCAGACTACAAAAAGACAAATCTAGAGGTCCTCTCCAAGGACATACATCCCATGGATC
Source organism: Pinus taeda (assembly GCA_000404065.3). Lineage (NCBI taxonomy): Eukaryota > Viridiplantae > Streptophyta > Pinopsida > Pinales > Pinaceae > Pinus > Pinus taeda. Next base: position 21,631 of record APFE031402576.1, on the reverse strand, counting down.
AAATTGAACTACATAAACAAATAGGGGAAATGGTTTATGCCACACTTGCAGATAGAGCCATGCTGGCCCATCAGTTAAAAGAATCACTGAAAAATACAAATACATGATTGGATTTGGAAAGGATTTCTTCCACTACTAAGGACAACTGAATAAAAACTTTGGAGGAAATAATTATTGATCTAGGACATGATCCTAAGGATCCAAAGGGTATCAAGGCCCTTATGAAGAAAAAGGAGGATGACATTGCTCAACTCAGAAAGTAGGCAAAGCTGCCTGCAACCATTCACCCTCAAACAGTAGAAATTGCACAAGAAAAACAGGTTGATGAGACCATGGATCTGCTTCTAAGGATGAATCATAGAATACTATAGATGGAGGGAGAATTGGAGAAAGCCTTGCAGGATAAACAAGGGGAGTCAACTTCCCAACCCCTTCAAGCATCCACAACTCTTGACCTTGCTCCTCATACACAAACACCAGTAGCCCCTCCTGCTATTCCAGCACCTACAATAGCTACATCAACTATGGATGCAACAGCAGCAACAACAGCAGCACCCGAATCCAGTATGAGTATGGAGGACCTAATGAAAGCTGTTAAGGAGATTGAAATTCAAGTGACAGAAGTAAAGGAGGCCAAAGAAAAACTGGCCAAGTTAGAAGCCAGCTATGACAAGTCTAAAATGACAGTGGCCGAGAAGCAAAGGGAAATAAAAGCCCTAGAGACCAGAGTGAAAACCTTAGAAAAGGAACTATCGCTAGACAAGACTCTGGCTGAGATCAAAAAGATTTTGTGGGCCAAAATTGGCCAATCAATCAATGACCAATGGCAATCAATACAGGCCATACATGAGCAGGTTGAGTTGATAGGAATGGCTCAGTTCGAAATTCAAAAGGCCAGGACAACATTGGGGATTATGTCGAGACAGGCTAACAAGATGATTCATTTCCTTAACACTCACACCAAAGAAGAATTGGCAACACTAAACATACACAGTCGAACTGACGCTATTCTGACAGCAAAGAAAGTGCTGACCTTGAGAAATTTCACACAGACTCTGGAAAGGAAATGTCAGGAGATGCAGGTAGAAGTAAATGATTTCAGGACAAAAATAGCAGCATTACAAAGTAGAGGATTACCCAGCCTAGTGACTGGTACTGGAAAACTATTGTCCTGTGAACAATACACCACTAGGATCAACAATTATGTTGAAAATCAGATTACAACATCTACCAGCTCTACAGAAGAAGCAGGACTACCAGCTCTATAGAAGAAGCAGGACCTTCCTCTGGGCAATCTCTATATGATAAATTGGAGAATTTATTTTTTATTGAGCATGAGATTAATCATTTGTTCGAAGTGCCTCCAAATTTCTATATATATACTGCAGCAGATGAAACACTCATAAAGATAAGGAGTCATCAGCTACCTCCAGCTGATTGGTGACAAGAAATGCTGGAGGTATTGCCCAGATAATTTTGGTCTACTCACCTTCATGGTCCCAGTCACAGTACAGGTCAGCAAAGAATCAAACACACAGGTACTGCAGAAAGCATTAAGACAGCGCGCTCATCAAACGCAGATTAAAGACGCAGCTACAGCCAACTTTGTTAAAACCAAAAAGTCAAAGCTCGTCTGAAAAAAGACAGCTGCTACACCAATATTAACTGTTGCAGTTACTTCTTTCATTTATTTCTGTAAGAGAGTTGGTGATGTAATTTATTACACAATGACTCATCATCTATATGTTTTATCTCCTATTTTTGTATATATATCCCCACATAGAACGAATTGGGGGTCGGGTTGTGTGAATCTCTCTCTGCAGAACTGCGTTGTATATCACAGACTTTTGATAATATAATTTGCTGGTGAAGTTCCTGGTCTCTATACTGTCTGAAGGTGAAAGTGAAGGACTGTGTTACGCTGCAAAATTCCTGTGTCGTTTAAATGGAACAATAAGTTACTTTGAACCATGTTTTGTCTTTCTGTGTATCCATAAATTTCACATATGTCTCATCATCATAGCAACAGGGAAAAAGAATAGCTTAGGACTTGTTTAAATACACCCTATGCTCAATCTCTGTTTCTAAATATGTTTTCTTCAGAATTAGCCATGGATATGAATTCTTAATTGCTCATATTTAAACTAATTCTCTCACTGTGAGTAATGTTTAAGAATTCTTAATTGCTCTTAAACAAAATTCTTGTTTTCTCCCTCAATCAGCATAGTGGAAAATTCTTGACTGCCTTTCACTCACTGATTTCATGCTTTCATCTCCCAGATTTGAAGAATTGTTTCATAAATGCCTATCTGGCTTTGCAGCAATACCATTCCATCAAAAACGTACTTCAACAGTACGCAGTCATGAACTCCATTGCCCAATGGTTAAGACTACTCTGTAATTTATACATCAGCTCTGTTTGAATTCACCAACCAACCAAATTTAAATCAAAATCAGTGCCCCATAACTAGCCTAAAATCACCCCAAAACAATGCTAAATTATAAAGAGAGAGCCCTCTCTGGTTGCAGGTAGGCTAGGACCTGTAACTACAAGACTGGTTAGTGGTTACCTCGGCCGTATTCCCTATAGGAACCAGGGAACAACCTGAATGATAACAGAAATAATAAAATAAGATTAGATTACATCATCGAATTTTAGAGGGAAAAAAAGAAAAAACTATTTTTCAACTCATATTTTCAACTAATCTCCTTATGGGTTTACTCAAATTTCAAGGGGAACCACTCATTAGATGGAGAATTTGATTCCTAATACAAGGAGTACCAATGATGCATACTTTTAATTGACCCTAATACATGAAAAGTGATAAATAAATGAAAAACGTGATTTCAATCACGTTTTTTCATGCATTTCTCATTTTTCATGTAGCAGGGTCTATCAAAAGTATGCACCATGGGTACTCCTTGGATTAGGAATTAAATTTTTCATCCAATGAGTACTCCCACTTGAAATAGAGTAAAACCTTTGGGAGATATGTTTGAAATATGAGTTGAAAAAGTAGTTTTATTATTTTTTAATATTTTTACTTTTTTATTGCAAAAATGGTGAATCATCCCATTTTAGACCTCAAAATTCCCCTAATGAGGTAAAGGATCTCGAATGGGTCCTATAGTGAAGGTGGCATAACAATATGAAGTTTATAGTCATTCTTCACGATTTCTTGAGAAAATTCCACTAATGTTGACAAAATCTATATTTAAGCAAGATATATAAGGGCTCATGGTAGGAGCCCATATGTGTCATTAATTCTCTACATGAATTTTAAGATAGAGATGCACTTTTTAGAACTTTGTGTTGGAAATAATATTGAGAGGGGGGGTGAATTAGTATTAGCAATTTAACAATATTTCATTTCCATAAGCAGACTTATATATGCTACTTCTATTAATGAAACTTGTGTGTATACGCAACTGTGTTTAGAGAAACCAACGTATACCTTGCAAACTTATAATTTAGTTAGTTGATCTTTAATCTATGTATCATAACCATATAACTAGTAATCATATGTAGTAAACAGAACAGGCAATCACAGACATGAACATAAGATATAAGGTGGAAACCCAATGTGGGTGAAAACCACCTATTGCAATCATCTCTATCTTTCTTTGATAAGAAACTTCTTTTTACAAATTTTGTACTCGTGCAGTTGTATACCAGTATGAAGGTTTCTACCTACAGAAGGTTACAACCTTCTCTCGTTCTCTAGCTTTTCCTGGAAGGGAGCTACAACCCCCTTAGCTCTTGTACTATCTAATGTGTTTACTAGTACATAGGTTCTGACCTATAGAAGGCTACAACCTTCTCTTTTCTTCCAGGGACCATGTTTCATAAATTGTCAGATTGGATCCATCAATAACATCAATCAAACATCAAATATATCTGCATCAACCAATCTCCTTTGTACCAACCAAAACTGAATCAAACAATCACTTTACTGAATGATGTAACCAAAATATAGTAACAGTAACCAAAGCCCAATCCAAAACCCAAAACACTGCAAAAAAAAATAGAAGTAGCTAGCATGTATATGAGATGTACACTACTTCATTGTGTTGAACCTATGTTCATACGTTTTTAAATGAAGGCAAACCTATGTATACATTGTTTTGAAATGCTAAACCAATGTGTATACACGCCTTTGATATACTGAGACTTCATGCAAATCTGTAAAATATGACTTAACCTTTACAACTATTCAGACATCAGTTATACCCAGATCATCATATTTACAGATTACGACATGAGCCAATAAAAGATCAAAATGACACAAAGATATTTCTCTTCAAGCATTAAGATCTTGACCCATCAATAGAACTTATCCTTCTTCAAGTGCTCGGGTTCCTCCTTGATTTAGATCCAGCTATGCACCATAACATAATGACTAGTATTCTATATCTTGATTTTCATTAGATATTCAATACTTTAGTGCCTTTTCCTAATGATCTCCTCCTCCTTTTATAGTCTTAGGCCTTACTCAATACCATGGTCCAAAACCACTTAGAACCAATACCTTAGACCAAATACCTGGGGTCAACATGTCAGACAAGATACCTTGGACCAATACTATGGATCACAATACCATGGATAAAATACCACGGACCAACACCAAGTTTTCCTACATGTGTATGATTTTCCTTGCATGAAAGTGCATGTATTTGTATACATGACTTTTGGTCTGTGACACCACGTGTATACACGGTTTTCTCAAGGGGAACCTACCTATACCTCCTTTTTCTTCATTTTGTGATCTTGAACTATGATTTGTCATCTAAATGATTTTACATCAAGGACAACATCTATGTCATAGCGCAAACCTATGTCATAATGCCAACAATCTCCCCCTTTGGACTTGATGGCAACCCCAAGTCACTCTCCCCTTTTTTCATCAAGGTCAAAGGGTTATGCTCCCTCTAAGTACATGTTGAATTCTCTGATATGTTGAAGTGTGTTGTTCATGTTCTACAAGAAGAACATGATTCTATACATCATAAATGACCTTCCTATCACCAAAGACTCATACGTTGATCCATCTCCCAACCACGTGGGGATATACCAAAATTGACTCATCCACCCAACCAAGAGGGGATACACCAAAAGTTTATGCATGATAAAAGAACATTACATCATCCATCCCAGGCATAGTGGGGAAACGAAATAGGTCATTACATGACCTTGATAATAAATGATATACATAACATAGAGACAAAATATCTAAAACAATACTATGATAGTCATTAGCAACTATCATTAGCAGCATCTGTCAATCACCATCCAGACCAACAACCATGATCTCCCTCTACACCAGTTCCACCTAAATAAAAAACAACTGTAAAATTGTACCAAGATCTTGTAAGATAATGCCAAAAATGCATTATTAGAAGTATATGCTCCCCCTGAACCTGTGTCAGATGATCACTGTCAAACCCATATCAGACTCTTTTCATCTTGAGTCTGGACCATTGATATTCCTGAAACCAAAATATAGGTGACTGTATCCACAACAACTGGCATATGTACATGGATACACTTCATGAAACCCATGTACAACCATTGTTCTCTGAAATAGATAAATGTCAATGGCAAGATGATGCATCAACTACTCCCAGATTTTGTTTGAGGTATTCAAATGTCTCTCTAGGTAGTGGTTTGGTGAATATATCAACCACCTGTTCCTTAGAGGGAACATACTCCAATTTGACCTTTTTTCCAAGCACTTGTTCCCAGAGAAAATGATATTTGATAAGTATGTGATTAGTCCCGGAATTCATAATTGGATTCTTTGAAATACTGATTGCACTTGTATTATCACATAGAATAGAGATGAGTGGAGTATATGTGATTTGAATGTCTTGCAATGTTTGCATCATCCAAAGGAGTTGTGTGCAGCAAGATGCAACAACCACATATTATACTTCAGTTGTAGATAATGCAATTGAACTTTGTTTCTTGCTGAACCAAGACACTAGTCTAGAACCCATATAGAATGCACCACCAATAGTGCTTTTTCTGCCATCCATGCTTCCTGCCCAATCTGCATCTGTATATGCATGAAGTGTAAGACCTATATCTTTAGGATACCATAAACCAAAGTTTTGTGTTCCTTGAAGATATCTGAAAATCCTTTTGACTGCTTGAAGGTGTGTTTCCTTTGGATTGGCTTGGAATCTTTCAACTATTCCCACTGCATGCATGATGTCTGGTCGAGTACCTGTTAGATATAGCAGACTACCAATCATGGATCTGTAGGTTGGTTGATGTACTGCTGTTGATTCATCATTTGCACTGAGGCTACATCTTGTTATCATAGGGGTACATACTGGTTTAGAGTCTTCCATGCCATATTCCTTCAAGATCTTCTTGAGGTACTTAGTTTGTGATAGAAAAATACCATCTTTATTTTGTTTAACTTATAAACCAAGAAAATATGTGAGCTCACCAAACAAGGACATTTCAAATTCTTCCTACATTACCAAAGCAAAGTTTTGACTCATGGCTTCTTCATTGCTACCAAAAATGATATCATCAACATACACATCAAGTATTAGCAATTAATCATTGTTAATTTTTATATATAGATTGCTATCACCTGATCCTTTTGAAAACCCTTGTTGATGAAGGTATTTGTAAAGACGATAATACCAAGCCCTTGGAGCTTTTCTTAGACCATAGAGAGCCTTTCTGAGTTTGCATACAAGTTTTGGATCACTTCCAAGGATGAATCTGACCGGTTGCTCAATATATACTTCTTCTTCTTCTAGGTCTCCATTAAGAAAGGTAGATTTCACATCCATTTGATATACTTTGAACTTCTGAAAGCTAGAGAGAGAAAGGAACATTCCTATGGCTTCAAGTCTCGCAACAGGTGCAAAAGTTTCTTCGAAGTCTATACCTTCTTGTTCAGCATACCCTTTACAAACAAGTCTGGCCTTGTTTCTAATAACTTCTCGATTTTCATTCAACTTGTTCTTGAATATCCATTTGGTTCCTATGACATTCTTATCATTAGGTCTAGGAACCAATTCCCAAGTATTGTTCTTTTCATCTTCCCAAGTTCATCATGCATGGCCTTGAGCCGACATTCATATTTTCATGATTCATTTATATTTTGCGGTTCGATGGAGGAAAGCAATGCTAGATAGCTTGAAGCTTCTGTAATAGTTCTTCTTGTCTGCACACCTACCTCTTTTTGCCCCAAAATTTGAGTCTCTGGATGATTCTTTTGAACATACCTGGATGGATTCTTTTCTTCTACCATTATCTATTCTTCTGGTGCCTTGATTTCTTCTTCAGAATTAGTCTTATTTAATGTGGAAGGATAGTCCTCATCTTCTTCATAATCTTTGGTTTTTACCTACTTTGGATTTTTTCCTGCTTCATCAACCACAAAATCAATACTTTCAACAATTTTCCCAAGTCTTTTATTATAACACTTATAACCTTTACTTCGGGAAGAGTAATCGAGGAGAATGCCTTCCTCTGATCTAGGTTCAAACTTGCCAGGTTTTTCATCACTCCTTTTGATGTAACATTTGCTTCCAAAAACTTCAAAGTATTTTACAGTAGGAGTCTTAACATACCAAAGTTCATGTGGAGTTTGAGTTTTGTTTACCTGAACATTGGTTTTGTTGAGAATAGTGATGGCAACAAATGTCGCTTCACCCCATAAGGTTACAGGAGTTCCAGACTCATCTAGCATAATATGAGCCATTTGTTGAATAGTTTTGTTCATTCTTTCTACCACTCCATTTTGCTGAGCAGTTCTTGCAGTATATAATTCCCTTCTTATTCCATGTTCTTCACAGAAGTTGAAGAATTCATCTGAGGTAAATTCCCCTCCTTGATTAGACCTGAGGCATTTTATTTTGCAATTTGATTCATTTTCAACCAAAGCTTTGAAGGCTTTGAACTTTTTGAATGCTTCGTCTTTATGCTTTAGAAGTCCTATCCAACACATTCTTGAAAAATCGTCAATGACCAATATAAAATATTCTTCTCCACGAGGCGACTTTTTCCTTGATGGTCCACATAAGTCATTATGAACAAGTTCAAGAGGCTTACTAGCTGATCCTTCCTTTTCTGGGAAATGTGTTCTGGTTTTCTTACCAAATTGACATGATTTGCATATTGCATTTTCTGGAATGTGGATATCTGGATGATAGTGAACTGCATGGTATCTGCATGCTTTTCTTATTTGAGGGAAGCTTAGATGCCCCAACCTTTTGTGCCATAGCCAGTGTTCATCATTTTTGCTTAGATAGCATTGTTGCTGTCCTCTCTTGAGTATGTATAAGTTGTTTGGATTTCTTACACCTTTCATCATTGTTTCTCCTATATCAAGCTCACAAAAAACACATCCATTTGATCGAAATACTACTTCATTTCCTTGATCACACATTTGACTGACAGTTAATAGGTTATGTTTTAGACCTTCAACATACATAACATTCCCAGCTTTAACCTTTTCTTTTAAGAGAACAGAGCCTTTACCTTTTATGACTGTAGGAGTGTCATTAGAAAATGAGACCTTCTTTTCCTTTTCTAAGGCAATATATGGCTGAAGTTTTTCTTTATCACCCATCATGTGTTTTGAGCATCCACTATTGATATACCACTGATTTTCTTGTCCTTTTGCATACAAGGCTATTCCACATCTTTCTATTTGCGGTTCTTTCTTTCTCCATGTTTTGGGACCCAATGAAGCATGCTCCTTTTGAGATGTTTTCTGGAATTTACTCCTCCATTTAGAATCTTCATGACTAAAGTTGTTACAGATAGAGCATTCTATTTGATTTTCATGAGCAGAAAAGTTAGTGTAGGTCCTTTTCATGATCCCAGTCACATTCCTTTGATTTTTTGCTTCTCTAGTCATGATGGTCTTGTAAGAAACACATTGATCAGCTTTGTGTCCAAAGTTATGACATGAAAAACATTGGCCATTAAAGAAATTCCTCCGATTATCAAATCTACTGACCTAATGATTGTAGTTTCCATTGACATTCATTCTTGAAGAAAATTGAGACTAATTTACCTGTGGTTCGTTATAGCTTTTGTTCATCCTTGAAGTAGATTGAACCTGACTTACCTAATGATCTGCTTTATGCCTTTGTTGACGATTGTCAACTTTTTCACTTCTCCTTGCTGCATCGAGATAGCTTTTCGAGGTTGATGGCTTATGTGCTTGAGATGCTCTTTTAGTATATCCAAGACTTGTCTTTATCAGAGGAGAACATTGTACTTTGATAATTTCATCTAAAGTTTTTGATCCTTTTCAAAATCTAAGATTGAAAGCTTTTGTTTTCTCAATATCTTTTCTTACACCCACAATTTCACATTCTAACTTTTCATTGTGTTTTTCCTTTTCAGCAAGTTGGAATGTCAGAGTATCTATAATCATACTCTTTTCTTCTAAACATATTCTAAGTTTACAAATTTCTTCATAGAGACCATCTTCATTTAAAGCGTCCAAGAAAACATGTTCTTCAAAATCCATCAAAAGTCTATAATCATTACCATATTCATCTTCATCACTATTTGATAAACCATCGCTATGTTCATGTGTATAGTAGCTCTTCTTACTTATGTTCTGTTTTCTATTCCATTTTGCCGGTTCCTTACCTTTATCAAGCTTACCTTTATGAGGGAATTTGGCTACATAATGACCGACTCTTGCACAAGAAAAGCATTTGAAAGGCAGTTTACCTTTGAATATTCCAGAACCTCATTGAAGGTTTTTGACAAAGTTTTCTTCTTCCTCTCCTTTTGAAATGTGTCTTGATTCATTGAGCTCTTCTCTTCCTAAAGCCTTGAATGCGGCTTCTCTCATATCTGATGGACCTCCTTTTCTCATTTCAACAGTAGTTAGGATTCCATGTAGCTGTGTCATAGTCATATTCTGAACATCCTGCTTTTCTTCTATGGTAGAAACTTTTGATTCAAACTTAGAAGACAAGGATATTAAAACCTTTTCAACTAAAGTAACTTCTTTTATCTCCTCAGCCAAGTTTTTCATGCAATTAACAATCTCATCTATACGTAGGAAACAATGAGTTATACTTTCATTATTGTGCATTTTGAGAGTTTCATATTGAATTCTGAGAGATTGTATTTTTGCACGTTTTACCTAATTTTCTCCTTCATATCTTAGAATGATCTTGTCCCATATTTATTTTGTGGTTTTGAGCTACATAACCTTGACAACTTTTGATTGTGACAGACTCCCCGATAGTGTATTAACAACCTTGGCATTTGCTTCATACTGCTTTTTACCTGTCATATATGTAGGAATTGCTGATGGAAATGTATATCCTCCTTCCATGATTTCCCAAACATCTATTCCAAGAGATTGAAGATAGGCTGTGGTTCTTACCTTCCAATAGACGAAGTTGCTCCCATCAAAGATTGGTGGTCTAATGAATCCCTCTTTTTCGTAGTTTCCCATGATGATAGATCTTCCTTAAAGTGATCAAGCTTCCTCTGAAGGACCTACTATGATACTAATTGTTGGAAATAATACTGAAAGGGGGGGGGGGGGTGAATCAGTATTAGCAATTTAACAATATTTAATTTCCATAAACAGATTTATATACACTACTTTTCTTAATGAAACCTGCTTGTATATGCAACTATGTTTAGAGAAACTAGCATATACCTTGCAAACATATAACTTAGTTAGTTGATCTTTAATCTATGTATCAGAACCATATAACCAATAATTAGATGCAGTAAACAAAACAGGAAATCACACACATGAACATAAGATATAAGGTGGAAACCCAATGTGGGTGAAATCCAGCTGCTGCAATCGTCTCTATCTTTCTTTAATAAGAAACTTCTTTTTGCAAATTTTGTACTGGTGCAGCCTTATACCAGCATGCAGGATTCTACCTGTAAAAGGCTACAACCTTCTCTCATTCTCCAGCTTTTACTGGAAGGGATTTAGAACCCCCTTAGCTCTTGTACTAGCTAATGTGTTTACTAGTACGTAGGTGTTGACCTACAGAAGGCTCCAACCTTCTCTTTTCTTCCAGGGACCATGTTTCATAAATTTTCAGACTGGATCCATCAATAACACCAATCAAACATCAAATACATCTCCATCAACCAATATCCTTTGTACCAACCAAAACGGAATCAAACAATCACTTTACTGAATGCTGTAACCAAAATACAGCAACAGTGACCAGAACCCAATCCAGAACCCAGAACATTATAACAACAAATAGAAGTAGCTAAAACATATTTTATGAGATGTACACTACTTCATTGTGTTGGACCTGCATTCATACACTGTTAAATGAAGGCAAGCCTGCGTATACGCTGTTTTGCAATCCCGAACTAATGTGTACACATGCCTTTGATATACTGAACTTCCGTACAGATCTGTAAAAGATGATTTAACCTTTACAACTATTCAGACATCAGTTATACCCAGATCATCAGATTTACAGATTACGACATGTGCTAATAAAATATCAAAACCACACAAAGATATTTCTCTTCAAGCCTTGAGATCTCGACCCATCAATAGAACTTATCCTTCTTCAAGCACTCAGGTTCCTCCTTGATTCAGATCCATCTATGCACCATAACCTAATGACCAATATTCTAGATCTTGCTCTTCATTAGATATTCAATCCTTTAGTTCCTTTTCGTAATGATCTCCTCCTCCTCTTATAGTCTTAGGCCTTACTCAATACCATGGTCCAAATCCACTTAGGACCAATACCTTGGACCAAATACCTAGGGTCAACATGTCGGACAAGATACCTTGGACCAATGCTATGGATCACAATACCATGGACCAAATACCACAGACCAAAACCAAGTTTTCCAACATGTATGTGCTTTTCCTCGCATGAAAGTGTGTGTATACGTATATGCACTTTTTGGTCTACGACCCCGTGTGTATACACAATTTTGTCAAGGGGAACCTGTGTATACCTCTTTTTAATTCATTCTGTGATCCTGAACTGTGAGCTATCATCTGAATGAGTTTCTATCAAGGACAACACCTGTGTTATAATGCCAACACTTTGTTGTGTTTATAGTTTAAAGTGACAGAATGACAAGTTGAACCTGCTCATGATATTTTTGTTGTGTTTTGAGCATCCGATGGAGTTTTTTGGCATGAAAAGAAATGTAAGTTTCATTTTTTGTTGATTTGCCCATTTCATTATTTGTAAAAGGGAGAAAATGTATTTGCAAATATGCTTTACTCTACGCAGTGAGTTCAAAGAGGATATATGCCACTTTCTATGAGAAAGATTAGCCACTCTAAAGGGAGAACAAATTTTCCACTTTATGTGAAACTCCAATCGCTTTAAGTAAAAGAAAGTAATAATATTTTATGTTATTTTTTTTCGTGCGAATTCATTCCTTTTGTATTCTTGAAGGACAACATCTCTTTGTAGGTGAGAAATTTCCACTTGAGGGAGAGTTTGTTCCTTGTGTCAATGGACAAGAGTCTTATTGAAGAGTAGCTAATCAAGAAACTACGTAATTGAGAAGATCCTAGAGACATTTCTCACATGTTATGGTTAAACTTTATTATCAAGTTCTAGTGGAACTGTCCATATTGTTATTTATTTATGTGTTTAATTCCTTATGTCTATTTCACTTATGATGATTTCATGTTTTTTATGCAATTTGTTTTAAATTCATTGAAGTTAAGGTCCCTGGTGAAGGACACTCACATCCATTGTTTGAGATATTTGAAACTTTCTCTTAGCAGATGATTAGTAAATATATCATCAATTTGTTGTCTAAATGGAATATCTACCAATCTAATTGTTAGATCTACAAGTTTTTATCACAAAAAATTATACGTGATGTGAATATTATTTTGTTTTGAGTTCATGAATGTTTTTTTGAAATATTGATTGCATTTATATTATCACACAAGATATAAATATGTTTCTCATTATGTTATTGAAGGTCCTTCAAAATTTACTTCATTCATAGTACCTAAGTACAACATGTAGTTATCGCAAGATACTTTGCTTCAATAGTTGTGATACAGGAGCATACAATTTCCAAGCCATCAAGCTTTTTCAAGAAAACCTCCTAAAGATATTTCAGTATTGTAAAGGAATTCTAATTCCTTAATTGTAAATATTCTTATTTTATTTTAATTACTAAAGATTAGCTTTGCAAAATATATGGATAAGAGAAATTTTTTCCATAAGGCAAAGAAAAGTTGCCTTGAAAATCCTGAGATATTTATGAAATAAATAATTAGAGCTTTAGTGAATAAATCATTGTTGAAAATAGCAACAAGAAATGTTAAAAATAGCATCTAAGAATTCCAATTTAATTTGTCCTTGAATTAAATTGTAAATTAAATTGTAATTGTTCTTCCATAGCAACTTGTAATAGTTAACTAAGTTAAGTTTGCTTATTTAACTTAGCAATTTTGAGTTGGATGTCTTTCCGTATTCATGTATATGTTCTCCCTAAATTTTAGGGGTCCAGGATGAGTTTATTTGAGCTTTAATTACATAACTCAGTTTAACTGAGTTATAGATAGTTAAACTAGTTCCAACTATTTGTGGAACTAGTAGAGGATTAGTAGTGAGTTCATGCACTAGTGCATCCACATGTGCTTTTCCAACTAAAGATTCAATCATGAGAAACTAATTCCAGTTTAGAGGAAGACTGATTTGAGACTAGAGTGCAGGGACAATGTACTATTAGTTGTATGGTTTTCAGAGTTTTAAAAATCATGCATGCAATCAGAGAAGGACCTAAGTTTGGATTGTACAGTTTTGGAGGAAGTATTTCCCAATTAAATATAGGCTAAACCTCATAGGAATTTTGCAAGGAAATAGGGGCTTGGTAAACAAAAGAAAAGGCTAAGGTTTGGCTTGAGCTAGCTTGTGAGCATAGAGTTGATCATACTTGTGTAGGGATTGTTCTAGTGAGAACAAGCATTGTATTTTATACTCAGGTTTTTTATTAATGCAATATAGATAGTAGGGTTTTTGAGTTGTGGCTTTCCTCAGATAAATATTTTCTTATGTTCTATTCATTATCTTCCTCTTGTTACTTATTGTTTTCATCGATCTATTGGTTTATGCTATTGAGAGTAAACTAGATTCTTGTCTTGTGTTTTAGTACATTACATGAGATGTTGAAAATACATGAAAATCTACATGGTATCAGAGCTAGATTACACTATAGTAGAGGATATTTCATGTTTGGGGTTACAGGTGAAATTTGAAATTGCAGTTCACACTTTAGGTCAGCAAATGTATTTCTATGGTTTGAGACTCAAGTATGCCTTGGAAGGAAACTCAAATTACATAGCCTAGAAGGAGAGGATGGAGGTAGTGTTGGAATATATTTGCCTCAAGGATTTCATTGATCAAGACATTCCTAAGCCTCCAGAATTGGATGCCAAAGATATGGTTTAATGGAAGAAGTGTGTGGCAAGGATGAGGGGAAATATCCTTGAGGGAGTTTGAGACAGTGTTGTCTTGAGTCTCCATGGAAAGGAAACTTTGTATGCTATGTGGAAAGAATTGTTGGGCCTATTTTAGAACAATAGTGACCATAGGAAGTTTATGCTAAAGGACAAACTTTGAAAAATCAAGATGGAGGTGGACGACTCAATTCCAAATTACTTGACCAAGTTCACCCATTGTTGGGATGAGCTTGGAACTATTAGAATCACTATTTCCGAGGATAATGTGGTGAGCCTAGATCCTCTAGGACTTCCCAAGGGTTGGAATAGTTATCAAGACTCTATCAATGGGAGGGAGAAGTTTCTAGATTGGGAACAACTGTGGTTGGATTTGGTACAAGAAGAGTTTCGACAGAATGCTAGAGATGGGACCTATTCCAAGGAAGTGAAAGAGAAATTTTCCTTAGAGAGTAAGGCAAAGAAGGCCAAGGGAAGGATTTCCCAATGTAAGGCAGGTGGAAAGAAGATGGACTTGTTTAAATTCAAGAGTTTTCACTATCATGAGCATGGGCACTATGCCATAAATTTCCCACGGAATAAACAAAGCAAGAAGGTGCCTATGGTAGCTACAGCAGGTGAAGCTCTAGCTTCACAATTCAAACTTAATTTCACTATCATTGAATGCATGGAATCACTATAATGGGAAGTTTGTGGTATCTTAACAATAGTACCTTATCCAATATGACAAGGCACAAATATCTCTTTAGTAATGTTGAGGTGAAAAACATCAAGCAAAGCATAGAGTTTGGAGATGACAGGAAGTATAGAGCTATCAAGATTGGTACAGTTACCTTTTGAAAGGACATTGGCTCCCTTTTCAGTATCACAAATGATATGTATGTTCTAGGATTAAATAATAATCTTGTTTCAGTCGCGGTATTGAAAGACCATGGCTACGACGTGATTTTTAGTAAGGGAAAGGTTTTCCTTAGACACATCACCACATGACAGGTGAAACAAATCGATGCATGAGTCAAAAACATGTATCCTCTTAAGGTACAAGTTGCATGAAAAGCCTTGAGGAGCAAGGAAAAGGTTAGAGACACGGTGGTTGAGAGGGAGAGTGAATTACCTCTCAACATGCATCCCCACAAAAAGCCTCATAAGCAGTCTCATAAAATTGTGGAGCAACCACAATTGGGGAAGCAGAGAGGAGACTGATTTGAGGCATGCACTCATGTAGAACCCTCCAGTAGGGGGGAATTTTGAGCCAAGTGGGCTGAGGAAACACATGCATCCATAGCTCTGGGTGTGAGGTGGGGTGTAATGCGATAGTCCCAAGAGGAAAGAAATTTGGGAGGGTCCATTAAGAGGCTTTATCTCTTGGACCATACCTTGCTGTGAGAGCCCAAATTACATAGTAGCAGGATGGATCAATGGTGCTTGATGCAGTCAGATATCAGAGTGATAGAGGTTAGAGAAGTCAAATACTGATTAGCACAAGGAATATTTGACAACAATGCAGAAAGGCAGAGTCAATAGAAGCACAAAGTTTTCAGTCGATAGAGGTAGTAGCAGTCATGTTGGGTTGTGTTATATTCTTTCCACGACTAACCTACGTAGTGAACTGGGGGGTTAGAGGGGGGGGCGGAGCCCCCCCTTCGTTGCATCGATTGCACAGTGGGGGCGGCAACCCCCCTGTCCTAGGGGTTTGAGGGGGGCGGGTAGCCCCGCTCTATGGGGTTCGGGGCAGTGCCCCGAGAAAATTTTTTTTGGACCCTATATTAAGTTGGGGGAACCTACCTATGGTTTTCGGTCCATGGTTTTGGACGCGATGGTTTTCAGTCCATGGTATTGGATGCTTCGGCATGTATAAATATGTATTGTAACATTGAAAGGAATACAATGAAAAATCAAGCTGGAAGTCTCGGTTTTGAGATCTAGTCGGAAATCTCTGTGTATATGTGTTTTATGTGTTATGCTCTCGCATTTTTATTTTTCCTGTGATTTAGAATTCATATGCAGGTAATTTCTGTACAGGGTTAAAACCTACATATGGTATTAGAGTTGTTTTGGCTTCAAGGGGACGCCTTTGTTGCTGAGGGGTTTCGCTCAGGCCTGTGGTAGACCTTGTTCAGTGGGAGATCTACGAGATCGATTCTAGTGGTCAAAGAAGATGGCGAGCAGCGGGAAGATAGAGATTGAGAAGTTCAATGGTCAGAGTTTTGAGTTGTGGAAACTCAAGATGGAGGATCTGTTGGTGGATAAAGATCAGTGGATCGCGGTAGATCCGGGTACTAAACCAACGGGAGTGACCGATGAAGAATGGAAGAAGGTGGATCGGGAGGCAAAGAGCACAAACGATTGTGTGTCTCAGATTCAGTATTGTTGAATGTATCAGGGGAAGCTACGGCGAAGGCTTTATGGGACAAGTTAGGGACTTTGTACCAATCTAAGTCTCTGGTGAATAAACTATTCCTGCGGAAAAAGCTGTAAACCTGAGGATGAAAGATGGAGACTCGGTGACAGAGCATCTAAATGTGTTTAATACTGTGGTAAGTCAGTTATTATCTGTTGATATTAAAATTTCAGATGAAGATAAGTGCATCAGTTTGTTTTGTTCTCTACCAGACTCGTGGGATATTCTGGTTACTGCAATAGGTAGCAATGCAACTGCTTTGCAGTTTGATGAAATAGTCTCAGCCTTGCTAACGGAGGAGATGAGACGGAAAAATATGGACAACCAGAATGGTGATGCCTTGTCTGTACGAGGACGGTCCCAGAACAGAAACAAAAATAAGTCATCGAGTGGGAGATCTAAATCTAGAGGGAGATCTAATCTCCAGGAAAACCTATAAAGGTGGTGTGCTGGAAATGCGAAAAGGAAGGGCACTTCAAAAGGGAGTGTAAATCTAAAGCTCCTGATAAAGGAAAAGGATTTGATGATGCTTCTTCTGTAGAGGCGAAAACCACCTCAGATGAAGGTGGGGATGTGTACTTGGCTTCTTCAAGTACACATGTAGATCATGAGGCATGGTTGATTGACTCAGGTGCATCCTTTCACTTCACTCCCCATAGAGAGTAGTTCTGCGAGTATAAGAAATATGATGGTGGTGATGTCTTCTTAGGAGATGATAGGAAGGCTAGAATCGTTGGTCGTGGAAAGTAAAGTTGAAGTTGCAAGGTGGAAGGGTTAGAACGCTTCCAGGTGTTCTGCATATTCCTGCACTGGCCAGAAATCTAATTTCTGTAAGCAAGTTGGATGATGCAGGTGTAAAGACAATGTTCAAGAAGGATACCTGCAAGATGGTTCGAGGAGCACTGGTATTGATGCGGGGAGTTCGGATTGGAACTCTGTAAAAGCTGTAACGTAGCACTGTTGTTGACGGGTGCAATAGTTCTATGGTTCCTGAAAATGGAGTAGAAAATCTAGTGGTCTCTGGAGAGAAGACCATGTTGTGGCATCAAAGGCT
>APFE031402556.1:0-19690 GCA_000404065.3 Pinus taeda | reverse complement strand
GCGAGAAGAAAGTCCGGCTAGGATAGTGCCATTTCCTACATCAACACGATTTCCCGGAAACCCTAGAAATCATCTGCACGAACGCAAAATTCCCGGAAACTCGCTATTGCCATTGCCATTGCCTATATAATACGGTTTCCCACCATAGTCGTAACTCTGGTTCGAATAGTCCCATATCCTAGATAACAGGAGACGATTTCCGGGAAACCCTAGAATAGAAATCATCTGCACCACCCCTGCTCCCTTACACTATACATACGATTTCCCACACCCCCGTCGTCTGCATCTCTCACTGAAGAAGCTCTTCCTTTGCCGATACACACTGCATCTTTTTTAATCTTCTGCGACCAATTGGTTTGCACCCCTCAATCTGAGTGAAAATGACCTCTGAATCTGTCAACAACATGAATCTTGTAAACTGTGGAAAGAGGGATCCAGATCAGAGTATCACTACTCCGGAGAAGAGTAGTGCTACCCCTCCTGCACATTCTAAGTTTCGTGGGGTCACCAAGTGAGTAGAATTTAATATAGCTGTTTTTCCACATTCTACTGTTCCAACGTGATGTGAGTATTTAATGGCCATGGTTGCAGAAATAGGTGGACGGATAGATACCAAGCCCATCTTTGGGACGGTACCTGGAAAAAGCAGGGTGCCAAGCGAAATGGTAAACCAGGTTCGTGTTCATTTCATTTCATTTTTTTGTTGGTGATTAAATATTTGTAGTTTTGGGTTAAAGTAAATATATTTTAATATGTTTAAATCATAGTTACTCATGCATGTATGTGTAACATGTACCACTTTCGCTTAACAACACGACGTCCAATATTGCAGTCTATTTGGGTGAGTAAAATTCTCCCACGGACATGGAGCTGCGTATTTTTATCTCTTTATTTTTTTTCTTTTCTTTTCCTTTTAATAACTTTGGGGTTTTGTGTGTATTTACTGTAACAGGTGCATACGATTCGGCAGAATGCGCAGCAAAAGATTACGATGTTGCAGCGATTAAATTCTGGGGTTTAACTGCCAAAACCAACTTTCCAGTATGACTTCTTTCTTGGTTTCATTGTATTCAATGTTGTTGTTTTGGTTTTATTATATCAAAATTTTGGTATTTTTTGCATTAATCCTTTTTATCCCTCTACATTGCAAACTCCAAACCTCTGATCTAAAGCTAGTGGCTCACACAAGATTTGAGCAGGTCAAGAAGGAACCTACTATGATACCATGTTAAACACACATGGACAACAAAGGAATTTGAAAGATAAAACATGAGAGTGCAATTTTTATTGACAAATGATCTACATTTGTAGTACATATTGTGACCATTGGGTTTCACATCTCAAGGTCTCTTGGACTACTTTGTCTATTCGGCTTCCACACTAACCCATTGAGGATTAGGTGTCCAACAATTTTTACATTCATATTCCATAAGTCATATTTCACTTTTCCTTCTTTTCACATTCTACAGCTGATTCCATTCCACAACTAATTTGATTCTATAGCTACAAATTACTTATAACCTCTGGCACAATTGTACAGCTCACAAATAAATCATGAATGCAGGGAAATTGAAGAATCATGTTTTGGAGATCAGCCATGCTCAAAGTACCTACGGATCAACACCAAATTAATTATCAAGCAAAAGGTTAAGTTCTAACGGTAAAATGCAAAATTTATTTCAAACAACAGGTTACAAACATAAGTCATGTATAATATGAATGCTCATATGTCTGCTTTAGAAGTCATCATTTGATTTGACTACCACTTCATGATACCACATCTCTGCCACATCTTCCAAATTCAATACTAAATAGTCTATAATGATTTCATCATACCACACCTCCACTGCTTTCTCCATAATTTTTACTTAAACGGTCTCTAATAACTTCACTTCTTAATGGTCAAAACTGTGATGTGACCAACGTATTCACGTCTCTACAAACCCTCACCGTCTACTTATTCCACACAAACCCATAGTTATTTTTCACCATACCCACAGTCAGTCCATTTCATAGACCAGGAGAGTAATTCTTAAGGTTAGAAAATTCTACGAAACAGAGACCATGGGACTCATTGTCAGGGTAGAGCCCGTAGGGGAAAAGTTTATGGAAGGGTACCCACAAATCAAGGAGATGATGTAGAAGACTGGATGGTTCAATTTCATTGAAACTTTTGATGTATATCACAAGGAGATCAAAAAATATTTTGCTAGATAATTCGATGGTACAGAAGTAGAGATTGGAGACATTAAATTTGCAGTAACAAAATCTTATATAGCAAAGGCTACAGAATTGCAAAAACTTGGTGAGAGATGGTTCAAAAATAAATAATTTCATAGTGAATCATGGAAGGTAATCCTCAGGAACCAAGGTATGGATGTCACTATGTTTAGAAAAGGAATTCTTATTTCAACACTTAAAAATAAATGGAGAAGCATGATTTTGATATTACAAAAATTTATTACCTGTGAGAGAAGATTTGGATGCATGTATGTTTATCGTATACGTTTATTGATGAACTTTCTAGAAAATGGAAACATCAACCTCCCTTTCTTCCTTCTAAACAATCTAAGGAGGATGGCTTCAACTGTACAGAAGAAAATAGAATTCATAGACACAACTATGTACCATCTGGGTTGGTAAAAATACTGGTTGAGTATCATCTTAAAATAATAGGAGATACTTGGGAAAACTTCTTGATAAGAAACTATTTCCAAGAGAAACCAAAATCACCTAAAGAGGGTAATGTCAGAAGGAGTTAGAGAAAAATAACCAGTATGACCATTCAAAGCAAACCCGAGTCCTCCACACAGAAAAATGATGAAGATCCAATCTCTGAGATAGAGATCAGGGAGCAGATCAAGCAAAAAGGAAAGATAAAAAAGAAAGCTGGTCGAATTACTGAGAACAAACATGAATCTTCATTACAACAAGATGATGAACAACTAATCTCTGAAAATTTGACAGAGATTAGGAAACAAATCAAGAGGAAGGAAAAGATAGGAAAGGAGAAAAAGGGTACAAAGGAGAAGAACATAAACCCCCTACAACTTAGAAGAAGCTCTAGAATTTGAGGTATGGTAAATAAGGTATCATCAAAGGGAAAAAAATTTCATAAATCTAGAAGAAGAAACCCTAATACCATCTCCTGAAAAAGTTCCATTTACATACAGCCCTCAAAACTCTCCTAAACAGTATTTTGAAGGCATCCCTAGTAGAGGATCCCCATGCATAGACCCAATGCAACAACAAATTTATGATTACATAGAACCACTGGAAAAGAAAAGTGCCTCAATTGATCCAGGATCCTTAGCCAATCCAAAACAACCTATCAATCCACAAGAACCTCTTACTGACTCTCTCAAATAGGAAATCTATGAGTTAGAGATATTGAAGAAGTATATCAAGAAATAAAATGAAACCCTGAAGGAACAAAGTAAATTAGATAAAGCCAATCATGATAATATAGTACTGCACCTAGGGCTATGGTACAAGAAGAATAGGAAGTTGAAGAGGAAGAATAGAAATTTGAACAAAATAGTCATCAACCTTAAATACATATTTCTCATAAAGAAACCCAGGATGTCAGTCACTTCAAAGAGGAGCAAGAGAAGAAGGTTAGATGTACTCGTAGAGGTATCTGAGAAGATGCAATAGGAAAGAAGAGTTCATAGTTTTGGCAAAATTGCATGGGGACATGCAATGATTTTGCAGTGGGGGTATGTTGGACCTCAGAATTACTCTCTCTTTGACAACTTTTCCCACTTATTTCTCTTATTTTCCATAAAATACAGATCCCCATCACTGATAAATGATAGATTTTGTCTCAAGGAAGAAATTAAATGATTGACATGTTATACTTTTATGTTTTTTCTATTTGAAATAAGTTTTCGAAAATTAGCTATGGATCACATCCTATTCTGTAGCTAACCATGTGTTCTATAGCTACTTCCAGGTTGAACAGGTTACAGGTGTCAAACGAAGAAACTGGCCACATGGCCATCTTTGGAATCATCTGGACATGGATCCTATCCTAGTCAACCAGTCCAGATTGACAAAAAAGCCATCTCAAGACCACAATCAAAGGAGGAGTCAAACGGAGAAACCCAAGAGAAATAGGACTCTTTGTCCACTCTTCATGGTTAGTTAATAAAACCTCACAGTTTTGTTGCAGTAATAACTCGAACCAGCCACTGGTGATAATGGTTTCATGCAACCATCTTGCTGACTTAAAGACACCTGTAACTGATCAACCACTTACACAGAACTGTTGTAAACGTGTAGACCACCTTTAGCTAATTCTCTCAAAAGACAGTTAGGAATATTTCTTTAAATATCATTTGTACAGAACTAAGAAAAAGGTTCGAATTTTTGGATGTGTTAAGCTTAGATTAGAGCTCTGTAATTTTGGAACTTGTTTTCCTGTTAATAATATGAAGCCTTGTTTGACCAAGTGATCATTTGAAAGAATATCTTAAGCTAATTAGCAGCTAAACTTAGTCAGTGGCAGAGGGCCCCCGCACTGAAGGAGGTTTTTCTTTTTATTTGTTTACTGTTTAGTTTCAATTTCATTATTTACTTTTAGCAGTATTTGTAGTTTAGGTTGATTCCCTGTAGTTTGTTTTCTTTTAGTTTTGATCATAGCATAATGTTAGAATTCGATGGTGTAGTCTTGTTTCTTCAATCTATTTCATAAAGGAAAGAACTTTGTTTTTAAACAAGGTAAGGTTGAAAAGTAATAAGGATGCATTGTTGATTAGTGTACTTATTGTTTGTATCCACTGTTATTTATTTCCTAGTGCATATTTCCAATGCACTGTGTGAATAAATGTTTTTAACCACCATTTCAAGTTGATGTCCATCCTAAACTAAGTGGTTAAACATTCATTTTACACAAGGATTGAAACCAATCAGTTATTGTCTGCATGTTTTACTTAGTTATTTGGACCACATAGTACAGGAAGTTGCTTGTATGCCATCTCAAGAAAGTTATCTTTCAAAATTGAAGGTTTGGGCAACTGGAAGTACTTCGGTTAGTTTAATTCTCTGTAATGATTTCAATTTGCCTTACAATTTCACCTTTTAATTTTTTTATTTAGGATTAAATGTCAAGATTGGATAGATGCTCTGCTTTTCCTTCCTTTAACTTAGATTTTGATTAGTTCACCTTTAGGAAATTTAGACTTAGTTTCTCATAATTCCAGCTGTACATCATTAGGAATCAAAGAAACCCCGAAAACAAAACAATATAAAAATACAAAACAACGAAGTACGAAGGGTTAACTAGCACATACAGTGCACTACACTTTATCAGCTTACAAGCCTTGTTTGATAATTTATCCAAAACAATTTAGGAAACTAAATTGACTAAATAGAAGGACGCTAATCTCGATGGCATTGTCTTGACCCATAAGACCATCCACTCCTTAAAATTTCATAAAACAAGATTTATGTTGCTAAAAGTAGCTCTATCAAAATATTATGACTGCCTAAACTGAGATTATTTGTTAGCAATTCTCCGGACTTTTGGATTTGCTGATGAATGGGTCGATTTGATCAGATCCCTCATCTCGGCCCCTTTTTTCTCAATCCTAATCAATGTATCCCCTTCGACAACCTTCATACCTTCTAGAGGAATCCAACAAGGGGACCCCATATCCCCATTCCTCTTTATTATTGCAGCAAAGGGCCTTGGAAGAATGATAAAGGCCGCTAAGAAATCAAACTTGTTTGATGACATCCACATGCACAGAGCTCATGTTCATATGACACACCAATAATTTGTGAACAATAATATTTTATTTGGTAAGGCTACTATTTTGGAAGAGGCCCAGTTGAACAACATTATGGTGGAATTTGAAGATGCTTATGGTATGATCGTAAACAAGAACAAATTGCATATTTATTTCTTCCTTACTCACAAGCCAATTCAATCTTGTTTGGCTAGAGTGTTGGGCTTCACCATTGGATCTATTCCCTCTAAATATCTAGGGTACCTCTTATATTTAATCCCCTTTACATTTCTCCCTGGAAAGACCTCTCCTCCAAGCTATCCAAGAAGTTATCGAACTGGACCTTCCATGTCCTCAACATGGCCAGAAGATCAACTATTTTGAAATTTGTACTGTAACCAATGTTGATGTATCAACTGTCCACCCTCGTTGCCCCCAAATGTATATGCTTAGATTTAAAACCAATATTCAGATGATTCCTTTGGATTAGAGCATCCACGGACCAGAAATGACTACTTTTTGCATGGCATAAGCTATTCCTCCCAAAGGCTCTGGGAGGCTTGAGTATGAGGGATCCTACAATCCTCAACGCCACTCTGGGGGAGAAACTATGGTGGAGATGGATTCAAGGGGGAGATGAGATTTGGAAAAACAATCTGAAAACAAAAATACAGATAAAGGAAATCCCAATAAGCCCTCATCTGTGAACCTCTTCCAAGTATAGGGACGGTAATTTGGAATCATGCCAATCAAAACAGTGATATGATCCATGACCATTTGTTTTGGGAAGTCAAGAATGGGAAGTAATGCCTTTTTTGGAGGGAATCCTCACAACAGTTCCCTTGTATTGCACAATATCCATTTCTCTCAAACTTGATGCCCGTTTTACACTTGATCGTAGTGACTCGGGTGGTGGACTAATGGATCAAAGAGGTCGATGATCAGGAATGGTAGAGATGGAAGTCAGATACATAATGGATGTTGGATATTCCTTAGGGGGTCTGCGAGAATTTGGGAGGCCATCTTTCACAGAGGCATGTCCATGTATCACAAGAGCGAGATAAGCTCAGATGAAACTTCTCTACTACTAGACTAAATACTATCCAATCGTCAAAGTACACCTCCAGAAACTTGTGAATAAATTCCTAGAATGCTGAGACTATCACCTTGAAAATGGAGGAGAATTTGTTAGGCTAAAAGGTATAACTGTACATTGGAATGAACCCCACTTTGTAGTGAAGGTAGTCTTGCATCTATCCTCCGGCACAATATTAATTTGGTGATATCCCAAAAATCCATCTTTGAATGAATAAGCCTCCTATCCATCAATGTTTTCTAGAACTTCATCATGCAAACATGCATCATTTGACTTCTTCATATCTACGCAGGTCCTTATATCACCCTTTCTTTTCTTTTCCTGGACCACCATTGGACTAACCCATTCTGACGCTTCTGTTGGCTCAATTATATCTCCTGCAAGCATCTTATCCAACTCTTCTCTTACCTTTTACTTGTACTTGGGGTTTAGTCGATATGGATGCTCCTTAACTCACTTCGTATATAACTTTAAATTGATCTTCATCATACCCAAATCACCTGCTATACCCTTCAATTCAGAGAAGTTTGTCATAAATATATCTTGATATTTGTGCAATAATTTAGCAACCTTGCCTACCATGTCTTCATAGTCACTAATATGCAAAATTTGGTTCTTCTTCTGAGCCAAGATTTACTTGTTTTGCCTCTACCCATTGTCATATATTAAGGATCTCTACATCAGGTCTTACAACTTCGTGTAGTCCCTTTGAGTCAGGGATATTGATATTTTGCGAATCCTCATCGCCTTCTTGCATAGTAACATTGTAGAATTCCAAAGCATGTTGTATTTGCACGCTCCAGTTAGGCTCCATCCATGTTATGGGTTCTATTGGTGTTCAAAAGATCGCTGACTTAATATTTTGAAGTACCCCATCAATCCATTTGAATCCATCTTTAAAGCTGAATGTTAGCAGGAAACTCTCCTTCATTTCATCCCAATCAACAGTCCCATGTCGTAGCTCCATCTCCAAATACCAGTTCATTGGTATAACATCTAAGGTATGAATAAAGATATGTACCCACTCCAGTTGAGGTACCTCACCCCAAGCCTTAGTCCATCAAGCGAGATGTTCGCGTGAGTCATCCTTGTATACTTTTCACTAAGCCATGTTTTTGTGGAGCCAAATATTAATCTCATTACTCTACGATATTGCTTCTAATCAACAATATTATCCTTGTGGTTTCCCCACCATCTTGCAGGTATAGCTCTTAAAGCCAAATCTAGATCCTTGAAATTGTCCTCCTTTGGCACGTCTCTTTCAAAATGGTCAAACAAAATATGAACATCATTTATCCCCTCATAATAAGGAAATTTATGTACCTCATGCAATCGATTTTGTCAGTTTTCTAATTCTTCATATGAGTTTGATTGGCATGAACTATCCTTCTCCCAACTGATCTGTCCATCCATAGTGGGATTAATCCAGTATTTGTCTCACGCAGTGTGATTATATATGTGATCAATGTCTTCATCATCATAGTCATCATGGATTGGCTTTGTGTATTGTGCACCTTGAGCTCGATCCAATGGAACAACTACTCTAACGCCGTTCTTTTCAAGTACCATGCTCCACTTCTTTAACTTAATAATAGGATTCACGTCAAAAGCCCAATCAATCCCGAGCAATGCTCGGTATGGATTAATGTCATCTATTATTTCAGTAACTTCAAAATCTATGAGCACACTCTCTCCCTCAATATCTACAACCACTCCATGTGGATGACCCATCAGAATTACCCTTTGTTGGTTTTCCATGCACAACTGGATTGGAAACCACTACAACATAGGTTTCCCCATATGTTCCCAAGTCTTCTTTGGTAGTACATTAGCATAAAATCCTAAGTATATAATTACCTAGTCCATGTCGAATTCACCAATTTGTGTTATCAACTGCATCTCCCTACCAGTCCTCTTCTTGCTTCGGTTCACCTTATTCAATATCCGCTATTTTGGTAATATCCTGTCTTTACTAGCACACTTATCTATGAGTTCTTGTAGCCCTTCAACTACCTTGTAACCCCTAAGTAGCTTCATGCCTGTCTACAGAAATGACTTTAGCAATGTAGGATCAAAGTCCTCCGTCGCAGTAATTTCTTCAAATTTCTCTTTTCATGGGACTATTTGTATCTGAGTTCTAGACATAGAAATTGCTAGATCCATAAAACTTTTTCTAGCCTCCATAAACGTCTCCTTTTCTCTTTGTAAGTCAAATCCAACATTCTTCATTCCAGCCTTACGAGCCCATGTATCCAATATCAATTGTTTTCCTTCTACATTGTCTTTACTAGTGGCTACACCACTTCACATTTCTATATTGACACTAGGATTGTCTTCATGTGGCTCATATATCACCATCTGAATGTTCTCCTTCGTCTGTCGGTTCTTCTTTTCCTACATCTTTGCTATTAATATAGGACAATCTTCTATAACATGATCAATTTTCTTATAGTATTGACAAGAAGGATGGGTTGGATTCTGACAATTGCGTGCAATATTCCCTGGTTCTCCATAGTTGTAGCAGATGATCTCGCCCCTACCTCTTCCATTGCCTCCTTCTCGTCCTCTTCCCCATCCTTGGAATCCTTAATAAGCCACAAGTGAGCCTTGATCATTCTATATGTGAGTTTCAGCCTCCATGCTATACATTGGGGTTTTTTCTATCATCAAGTCATAACTTCAACAATCTCTTTCATCATGACCAATCAATTTACAAAAGTTGCAAAATAGTTGGTTTGATGACTATACAAACTTTTGCAATAGATAAAATTTTTTAGTCAGATGTAGTCATGACACTTGGTAGATACTACACCAAATAATTGAACCAACACTTGATCGAGTAGGAGACTCTTGTTTGAGTGGGTTAGGACCTCCCACAATTATATAGTCTCAGTACGTAAGTATTGATCCTTATAGTGGCTTACTGCATTTCACTTCATGCACCAAACTTGAGGGCATATTCTCGATTGACCCTCCTTTCTCTTCTTCAGATCCCGCAACTCCATATGTAGGCTAGCTAATGTGACTAGATTTGTTAGGCTACTATATTCATGTCCTAGATGAGTGAAGCCTCCAACTTCATCACAATCTCTAATGCTTCAACGTGAGATTCGATCTTCTGGTGAGATAAAGGTAATATTAAGTGTGGCAATAACGTAGATATGTACCATTCATTATGTTGTTTGTATGAAATCTGAAGATTAGCTTGTCTCATTAAGCACATTAACCTCTAATCTATATCCCATGCAGACTCGTTAACTGTCTGCTTGATCTCCTTTATTTTAGTAACACATTGAGCTTGTGATTTTGGCTTTCTAATTTCTACATTCAGTACAGTCTTTGTCTCAGCCAACGAAGCATTCAGATCGGTTGTACTATATTTGATATACCATGTAAGCGCTCTATCTTATAGCACTGTAACTAGTTGCACTTTCTTCATGTCAACATCATTGACTTGTTACGCCTTCCACATAGTTTCTGCTATGAACCAAAACTTATTAGGATCCTCCATTCCATGACCCTTGAATATAGGCACTTTCACTGTATTCATCATATTGAATAATGGAGGTGGAGGTCGAGGCATAGGCATAGGTGTAAGAGATGGCGGTGGAGGTGGAGGTGGAGTGGATGGATGAAGAAACCCAGAAGTGCCCTGAACTTCTGTCTTTGCTGCACTTCATGGTGTGTTAGGGTTTCACTCTTCATCACTTTGTGAATCCCCTAATAATGGACTGTATTCACCTTCAATGTATCTTTCACGACCTACTCGCAACTTTTTTCCACTTCACTTAGATCCCATCTAGCCTCTTTTGGGAATTAATTCAAATTCATAACACCCTTTTCGCACAAAAACATTTTAATTTAAGTTTTTAGTGATTTCAGGTACTTACCTCTCGGACCCTTAAAGAATCGGCATCCAACTTCATTATAAGATACAGATGTGTGTATTACAAATTCAATGATGAAACTACCCAAAATACTATCGATCCAATAGTCAAAAACCCTTGCAACCTTATGATACTACTATTTAATATGCTTCATTAGAATAGAATTCCACACATATGTTTGTCGTGTTTTTAGGTAGGTTGGCTTTCTGCTAATTTAAACAACCACTCATGTAATTTGCAAGCGCACAATGCAAAGAAACTTCGTTTTGTTCTGTTTAAATATATCTTTGTAACCACTTATCTTTTGACTAGTGCGGATTTTGATTTTCCTGAGCTGCAAACTCGTGCAACTTTTGATCTACACAATTATGGAGCTCTTTCATAGTTGGTATCCACACATGCCACATCACACATCCTCCAAATAGAACTTTATCTCGGTAAAGAACTATTTGTTAGTTTTAGGTGGCTTGAACCTAGGCTCAGTGTTAGCTACACTAACTAACAAAAACCTACACTACCAGCCCTTTCGGCAACAATCTACTTAGCACAGACCACAGTCTCACCCGAGGCAGTATTAGGGGATGCTAGAACTAGGTTTTTGCATCGAGAAGGCTATGTGATGTAGCAACAAGGCATTCCTTTAATCTAGGGCCTCATGCAACCTTTGCGAACCCTTATCTTCAGAATCATAGACTTAAATTATTTTTACTTAAATAGATCTATTAGCTTTTCCTAATTGTTCAAACATGCATAAGTTATCATACAAAAGTAGATCTTGACCTTCACGATGCAATTAAAACAATATTATAGAGAATCGCATCATAATTGAGCATAAACACAAAAACATAAAATATATAGAGAATGCATGGAATTGCTTCAAATAGTCTTTATTACTTCAGTTCTTCAATGAATACACTTCTTTTGACCCTGCGCACACAGCTGCAGGGGCCTGCGGACTCAGCAACGAAGTTACCATGGTCTCCATCCGCTGAGCTATAGGAGCCTTCCTCTTCACTAGAATACAAAATTATAGGTAAATTATACTCAATATCCCATTTATCCATTGAACTCCACATTCTAATTACTCCTAGATGACTTCTTTTTATAGCTTTTACATCGCATTACCATGGTCCATGAACCATGGGAGGAGCTCATTAATTAATCAAAATATCAGATACCTTTACAAAGTAAGGGGATTTGACCTACTTAAAAGCCCCTTTGGCACTTAACGATTGGCGCTATTCATGCTTCGCTCCTCAAAATGCAGAGAATTTACAATATTACATCAAAATTGACTCAAAATTTAGACAAAACTTAGACTTTTGGGACCCCATCCCAACACTCACCCACTTGGGTGCCTGAATCCTGTTTTTTGAGTCGCCACTATACTTTGTTGCTCCTCACGATGGGTGGGTGCCCACTGAGCAAAATGTGGCCGCTACGATGCACTCGCCCATCCATCACACTTAACCACCCGCTACCTCCATGAATGCCTTTAACCGATGCTTAGGTCACATATAACTGAACACCCACCTCCAAGTCACCTTTAACCGAACACTTCCACCCAAGTCACCTTTAACCGAACTCAAGTGCTCGCCGCATATCTTGGGCATGCCCACACACATTTAACTGAGGTTTTTGGTTTTTCAACTCTCTTGGGCACTCGCCAAATCAAGGCCCTCACACACCCCTTCCCATAAAGCTAGATCTCTAATGTGGTTTTTATGCAGGGCACTCTAAGATGAAGTGGTTTTCATCCTCGATATTCATATTCTCACAGAGATGGCAGATCCTTTCCATCCATGGTGTTTTAGGAAGTGCCCAACGACATGTTTCACTATGAAGCTCATGAGAGTTCATTCTAATGTTCCCTATATTAATTTTCTTCTTTGAGCTAGTTAAAATAGAGATACTTTTGATCTTCTACAGTGAGGTTGATGACCTTCTCATAATAAGCTTTTATATCTAATATATATATATATATATATATATATATATATTATATATATATTATAATATATAATATATATTATATATATATATATATATAAAAACACTTCTAATTTAATAACAATTAAACATATCAAAAACAAATAAAATATGAAATAAACTCCATAAATATTGAGATAAGTCATTTTCATTTATTTAATAGGTTCATTAACTCCACCACATGGAAGAGGTTAAATTTAAATATTGAGATAAGTGATTCTCATTTATTTAGTATCTTCCATAACTCTATTTCCATGTTACCAATATAAATATAAGTGATTTTCTTTTCTTTAATATGTGCTATAACTCAACCCAATCCCTTATAGCTCTACCCTATTCCAACTAGTTAAATTTTTTTATTTTTATGGTAATTAGTTATTTATTATAATGTTTTGATGAAAACTAAGGTTTTTATATATTGATATAATTCTATTTTTTATAAAAGTAAGATCTTAGAGTTGTTAAATTTTAAAAAAAATATTTACTTTAAACTAATTATTTATTATAATATTCTTTTAAAATTAAAATTAAAAATAAAAATTATGTTTTAAATAGAAAAATAATGTGGGCTATAATAATAAAAAATGAATAAGTAAAAATGTGCGAGTAAGATGTTTAAATATTATACTTTAAAAATATTTCAACAAGATATTTAAATAAAGTATTTGAATATCTATGTTAACTAATTTATGTAGATATCATCTTCATATATATCTATATATAGAGAAAAAAATCTCAAAATAAATCATTTTGATGTTCTATATAAAAAAATATTTAATACATGTTACCAATAAAATATGTTAATAAGAATTAATATTCACACATAGCTAAAAATATATTAATAATAAAAACCTTGACTATATATTATATATCATTTAAGAAAATTATCTATATATCATGAAAAATTTATGTTTTTATTTTAAAAAGTTTATTTGGTCCTATAAAATATTTTATTTAGCATTCAAAAATACAATTTAAGCAATGAAAAATAACATATTGTATTTTTCACTCTAAAGAAGTTTACACTTGAAGAAATTTCATCCCTCCCTACTTAGAATGGATGTATGTTGGTTTATATATATATGTATATATGATGATGATGATGGGCCACTAAGACCAATGCACTCTATCCTACCTCAAGAAAAGAAAAAGAATCTAATTGTGATTCTTCAAAATCTTAAAGAATCCCCATAAGATAGCTATAGATGGGTAGACTTCATAAGTTAGGAAGATTGGAAGTATGGCAGAAGTTAATGAATTGAAAGCAGATGTAAGTAAGAGTCAATTGGGCTCGCTTAATAAGTCAAGAAGATTGGAAGTGTGGCACAAATTAGTGAATTGAGAGCGAATGTGAGTAAGATTCATGCACTCTAAAAGAAAGTGTTTTTCATCTTCAGAATTGAGAGCGCATGTGAGTAAGAATCGCTTAGTCTAAAAGAAAGTGTTTTTCATCTTCCACCTTCTCAGTATCCCAAATCTGATAGATTCTATCATCCTAGAGAGTCTTGGGAGTAGACCACCCTTGGTTTCACTTGGAAGTTTATGAGAATTAGTTCTTATCCTAGTAAGGTTCATTTTTTTCTTAATGCTAGTCAAGAGAGAGAGATAATTCTCATTATCAAGGTGGCATTTATCACCTCCTTATAATATGATGCGGGAGCACCGAGCAACAAAGCAAACAGACTGGATGAGAGGATCAGAATAAAAGAAAAGCGTGATTTAAAGCAGAAAAATAGATTTAAAAAGGATAAAGGAGATTTAAAGCTTTCATGCATGAAGCTTTTGTGGAGGAAATAAGGAGAGGATAGGATTGATCCTTCCTAAAATTCTTATATAATTGTAATACCATAGGGGTGTAGGAATATCTGTTTTGTGAGGAATTTTGTGAGTGGCAAGATGTAGTCTAACTAGAGCTCGTTTAAGGCTGAAATGCCTTAATTTTGTAATTGTTCTGTAAATATACAAATATGTGTTCATGTTCTGTGTTAATTATATATTGCTATGTATTGTATTACCTTGTGGTTGTGAGATCTTATTCCTATATTGCATGCTTGTAATGGGTTGAAGGGAAGGATCAAGATTTTTTTAAAGGAATTGGGAATTTGGGCAACCCCCAAATTCTTATTTTCATCAGGTGGTATCAGAGCAGTAAGATTCTACGTAAAGAGGTACATTTGTGTTAAAGATAGAGATTTTATGGTCTTGCTATTGTGCAGATGGCGGCAGCGGAAGGTGAGAAGATTTGCAGCAACCTAGAGAAGGGTGCCAAAAGACCGAGTGCGGGAGGGCTTGGTGAGGTATCGTGTAACAGAGGAGGCTGTTACTGTAGAGGTTGGTTGCAGCTCACAGAGTTATAGTGAAAGAATGCAGTGGATAAAATTGATATTATGAAGACCAGAAGCATATGACCAGGAGGTCATAAATTTTTGTGCCTCGGGAGTTTGATGCGGGAGCACCGAGCAACAAAGCAAACAAACTGGATGAGAGGATCAGAATAAAAGAAAAGCGTGATTTAAAGCAGAAAAATAGATTTAAAAAGGATAAAGGAGATTTAAAGCTTTCATGCATGAAGCTTTTG
This sequence comes from Pinus taeda, assembly GCA_000404065.3. Lineage (NCBI taxonomy): Eukaryota > Viridiplantae > Streptophyta > Pinopsida > Pinales > Pinaceae > Pinus > Pinus taeda. Next base: position 4,408 of record APFE031402556.1, on the reverse strand, counting down.
TGGAGGAAATAAGGAGAGGATAGGATTGATCCTTCCTAAAATTCTTATATAATTGTAATACCATAGGGGTGTAGGAATATCTGTTTTGTGAGGAATTTTGTGAGTGGCAAGATGTAGTCTAGCTAGAGCTCGTTTAAGGCTGAAATTCCTTAATTTTGTAATTGTTCCGTAAATATACAAATATGTGTTCATGTTCTGTGTTAATTATATATTGCTATGTATTGTATTACCTTGTGGTTGTGAGATCTTAATCCTATATTGCATGCTTGTAATGGGTTGAAGGGAAGGATCAAGATTTTTTTAAAGGAATTGGGAATTTGGGCAACCCCCAAATTCTCATTTTCATCATAATATGTGAGCTTTCTTTTACCTCGAGCTCCTTATCATCCCACAACTTGTCCTTAAAATTAGATGTAATAGTGTCTTTGACACTATCCTTACTTTCCATGATGATATCCTCCTATATACCCCAATCGTTGAACCAAGATAGGGTATCCTTATGCCACACTTATAACTTAACAACAATTAAACATATCAACCCACAAAAAAATTATCTTCCATAACTCCACCACATCCAACCAACTTTTTTTTTATATTTACAAAATTGATTATTTATATTAATATTTTGATTAGATATATATATATATATATATATAACTTTAAGATTAGGAAGATTAAATTTTCATAAAATTAAGATCTTTTTCCTTATTAGACATTTTAATTTAAATTTAAAAATAAATACATTTTAAATTAATGATTTAATATAATAATTTTAAATTAATTATTTATTATAATAATTTAAACCTTAAATCATATATAGCAATAAGGACAAGCCCTTATCATTTAATAACAACTAAACATCTCACAACAACCCCACAAAAATAACAATAATTCCATTTGTCGAAGCTACCTCTTCTCCTTCCATTTTATCTTAATACAACAGATTACAAAAACTCAAACATCCCAACAAAATTTTTGAAAGAAAGTTCACGAGACCCCAAGTCCATAAGAGCACGCTTAGGTGGGGCGAGGAAGATGAGTTGGCCAACATTGCGACACATTCTGCGAATCTCCGTTAAAGCGAGAAGAAAGTCCGGCTAGGATAGTGCCATTTCCTACATCAACACGATTTCCCGGAAACCCTAGAAATCATCTGCACGAACGCAAAATTCCCGGAAACTCGCTATTGCCATTGCCATTGCCTATATAATACGGTTTCCCACCATAGTCGTAACTCTGGTTCGAATAGTCCCATATCCTAGATAACAGGAGACGATTTCCGGGAAACCCTAGAATAGAAACCATCTGCACCACCCCTGCTCCCTTGCACTATACATACGATTTCCCACACCCCCGTCGTCTGCATCTCTCACTGAAGAAGCTCTTCCTTTGCCGATACACACTGCATCTTTTTTAATCTTCTGCGACCAATTGGTTTGCACCCCTGAATCTGAGTGAAAATGACCTCTGAATCTGTCAACAACATGAATCTTGTAAACTGTGGAAAGAGGGCTCCCGATCAGAGTATCACTACTCCGGAGAAGAGTAGTGCTACCCCTCCTGCACATTCTAAGTTTCGTGGGGTCACCAAGTGAGTAGAATTTAATATAGCTGTTTTTCCACATTCTACTGTTCCAACGTGATGTGAGTATTTAATGGCCATGGTTGCAGAAATAGGTGGACGGATAGATACCAAGCCCGTCTTTGGGACGGTACCTGGAAAAAGCAGGGTGCCAAGCGAAATGGTAAACCAGGTTCGTGTTCATTTCATTTCATTTTTTTGTTGGTGATTAAATATTTGTAGTTTTGGGTTAAAGTAAATATATTTTAATATGTTTAAATCATAGTTACTCATGCATGTATGTGTCACATGTACCACTTTCACTTAACAACACGGCGTCCAATATTGCAGTCTATTTGGGTGAGTAAAATTCTCCCACGGACATGGAGCTGCGTATTTTTATCTCTTTATTTTTTTCTTTTCTTTTCTTTTCCTTTTAATAACTTTGGGGTTTTGTGTGTATTTACTGTAACAGGTGCATACGATTCGGCAGAACGCGCAGCAAAAGCTTACGATGTTGCAGCGATTAAATTCTGGGGTTTAACTGCCAAAACCAACTTTCCAGTATGACTTCTTTCTTGGTTTCATTGTATTCAATGTTGTTGTTTTGGTTTTATTATATCAAAATTTTGGTATTTTTTGCATTAATCCTTTTTATCCCTCTACATTGCAAACTCCAAACCTCTGATCTAAAGCTGTAAAGCCCGGATGGATGGTTTTTTATATTACATTAGTATTTAATATGGATTATGTTTACAGGGGAGGGACTATGAAAAAGAGATGAAAGAGATGGAGCACATGACTAATGAAGAACTGGTGGGGAAGCTCAGGAGGTAGCGATTTCGTCTCACTAAACTGTATATATTAACAAATTTTAAAATTTATTTGCACTAAACTAACTAAAATGTATATATACTAAGATTGCAGTGGTGTTTTCGTGACACAGAACAAGCCCGGGATTCTGTGGAGGCACGTCCAAGTATCGCGGGGTTACCAGGTTTTTGAAAAGCTCTCCTCTAATTCTAATTTCAATTTCATAGTGAAAGACTAGTAATATCTAATAATTTCATGCTTGCATGGTGTGCCATTTTATTTATTCCGTGTAAATGGCATGGTGTGTCGTTTTATTTATTCCGTGTAAATGGTGTTTCTGTAAACACCATCAAAGCTCTCCTCTAATTTCAATTTCAACTATTGCAAGCAATATCTGATAATACCTCTAATTTCAATCGTTTGTCATTTTAATTATTCTGCGAAGATGCCATGGTAAGTGGCAGGCGCGGATAGGAATGGGTGCCCACAACAAAGATATGCATTTGGGTAGTTTCAGTAAGTGTACTTCTATAGTTCCTCGTGTTCTGTTTTGTTCTATTCTAATCTGTTCTAATATATTTATATTTGTAGTGTAAGATACAAAAAAAAAGAAAGTATGATAATATCTATTTTGGTTTTCACAGATACAGAAGAGGAGGCTGTTGTGGCTTATGATACTGCGGCCCTTAAGTGTTGGAATTTTATGGTGAATTCCATAACACAAAACATCAGAGAACAACTCTCTAATATGATGGAATTTTCTGCTAAATTCCTTAACAGACAGACAACACAAAACTGCTTTGTTTCAGCACAAAAACTGATAATTTCGTTTTCTAGACTTGGTGTTGCAGCAACAGGATTCTGGTGTTGCAGCAACAGGAAATAACACTCTGTTTCTATTAACACAGAAAAAAAATAGAAAAATAGAAAATTGTGTTGCTGTAACTGGTGTTGCAGCAACGCTGCTCGTGGTGTTGCAGCAACGCAATTTTGACGTCAAGCCACTCGGTGTAACGGCAACACGATTTTGATGCCAAGTCACTTTATGGGCGTCAAAATTACTTATAAATTTACAGTCAGATAATTGACGCTTGGTGTAACAGCAACTATAACAAGGGCGTCAAATCACTAATAAACTTATAGAGTGAAATCAAAGTGTTTTTGACACTTGGTGTAACAGCAACTTAAAATCAGCAAAACAGTAAACTTGTATTTATAAACTGTAAACAAAACTGATACAGAAAACTTAGCTGTTACAAAAGAGGAATGCTTCAGTTCCAGAAATCGATTTTCTCTAACTCAGAAAATCGCAGGTTCAGCACTGCTGTGCAATTACAGAAGAGACACACACTTGTTCTTCTAACCTTCCCTCAAAGGACAAAAAAAAACAGAACTGCTGTTCTAAATCACAGAAAACAGAACTGCTTTTCTTTTCTGCTTACACCTTCTTGCACTTCTTCTCATAAGAAAAAAGGACTGTTGTGCATTTACATTTATAGGAAAATAAATATATGAATTAAACTATAAACTAAGCAAAAATATCTGCTGATAATTATCTGTGTATTTATTGCAGAAGGCGGTGATGTCTTTTCTTTCGGTGGAAATAAGTCGGTTGCAGGGGAATTAATTTCTGCACCTTTAATGTTCATTTAAAGTGCAAAATATCAGTGGACTTTTGCGGCTTCCAGATAATCTGAAATTAATTGCTGAAGATCAGATCTGCAGTTGGAATTAATTTCCAACACTCCCCCTTAATTTCAACTACTGCATACCCAGGCATTTTCTGAAATGATCAAAACCTTTCTTTGGAAATGGTTTTGTCAAGATGTCAGCTAGCTGATCCTCTGTTCTGCAGTGCTGCAAAACAATCTCACCATTGTTAACCAATTCACGTATGAAGTGAAATTTGGTATCTATGTGCTTTGTTATTTTGTGAAAAACAGAGTTTTTAGACAAAGCTATTGCTGAGCTATTGTCACAGTAAATGGTTGTGCCATTTTCCTGTTCATGACACAAATCTCTGAGAACTCTTCT
>APFE031402541.1:61011-75929 GCA_000404065.3 Pinus taeda | reverse complement strand
TACATCTTGCAAAGAACTCTGCATTTCATTCCAAGACTAAGCATATACAGCTCAAGTACCATTTCATACGGTTAGCATTGGAAGATGGACAGTTGAAGCTAGAAAAGATACACACTAGCCATAATCCTGCAGATATGTTAACACAAGTTGTAACCAGGGAGAAACTGAGAATTAGCTCAGTTCCAATTGGCCTTCAAGTATGATGAAGAATATGAGAAACGACCAGGTCGAAAGTGGAGTCATTTTCTAGCAAATGAAGCAGTGGTGGAGTTGCTATAATCAGTCTCCAAGTGGGATATTGTTGGGTGTGGAGCTTGATTATCTTCTATATTCAAAGATTTCAATCGGATGTCGGGGGTGGCTAATCCCCCCAGCTGGGGGGTCCGGGGGCCAGCAGTCCCCTGGTGGGGGTTTAGGGGCAACGTCATTGAAGCTAAGAATAGATGTAAAATTGCCTTATAAAATGTTGTAATTTCATAGTCAATCTGGGCCGTTTAGTAGGCGGATGATCTGATGGTAGAAGTTATGTTTAATTTAGGGTTTTTTACCCTAGAAGGCAACCAATCACTATATACTAGGGAATTGTATTACGTCTATGTAGATCGGTATTCTTAGTGAGGAAGAGAGAGGATATTGAGAGAGAAAAGGGTGTTATAGCGGATCTGCTGTAGGTTGTATCTCTTCAGTTTCCTGGATAATATAAAAAGAAGGACCGGCTGTTTCTCCGTGGACGTAGCCCAAATTGGGTGAGCCACGTATATCTGTATCTCTCTTGTTTTATGCGTTTTCTGTGTTTATATTTCTGCAATATTTTATGTGTTCCATTGCTCTATAATATATAATTTTCTAACATTGGGGGCCTAATCTATGTTCTAGAACGTAGAAAATGGACCCATAAGTGCATCCAACATAGCTTTGAGGGCAAAAACATGGTTCTAGGTTAAGAGGATAGGCAGGACTGGTGGTCTGTGATGAGTTGAAGCTAAGTACTAGACATGCATGCCTTTGACCCTGAGCTGACAAAACATAATGGTATTTTTTAGATATGGCATAACTAAAGGTTGTATGGCAAGAATGATATTTGGAGCCCCTTCGTGTTGAGATTCAAGGGAATCAAGCAATGAGAGGGATTTTGACATGATATGGCATGTTAAAGTTCTTAGAGACCCTATGATGAGGGTTGGTGAGCCATTACTGTCGAGGATTGTGAGTTATTAGGACCTAGATCAGGAGGCCTTTGTAGTACGGGGGCACAGGATCGAGATCACGATCCAAGGAATATATTTTCTAATAGGATTACCCCCCTTGGGGTGGTAGGGGAGATACATCTAGTGCATCCTCATTGGAGGCATATAGGTGAGTTTGTTGATCAACACTGTGTAATGGGGAGTTGTGTAAAGGGAATGACCATTTAGATCAGTGACCTAAAGAGGCTTGAGACACGAGCTACAATCGCATTAGTGTTGCGGATCTTGGGTAGTCATGCCTTCCACCGTATCTCTCGGGGGTAGATGATGTTGGTGGAGAGTGTGCTGGTAGGGACCTACTATGGGTGGGCCCATATGATGTTTTCATCATTGAAATGACAGGTGAAACTATGCAAATGGAGGACCAATAATAATTGCTCGTTTGGGATAGTGTTATGCTCACTATTTTTTTAGAATATCCCCACTGTTCGATATAATGTATAGATCCGTGGAGGAGGGGGAGTCGAATGAGTGTTCCAACCTGATTTTTTTTTCTCATTGGGACCATATGCCACTGTACATAGGTAACTACTGGGATAGTGGCATGAACTATCAAGGGGGTCCTGACTTACAACTTTCGTTGGGATGAGCATGGGGTCCATATGGTAAGTGAAAGTTGCTATATATTTGATGCATTTATATTTTAGGAAATATACGTATTTGGTATTGATTTCTAAACTCTGTGGTATGCAAATATAGCACTATTGAGGCTGAAAATATACATGGGATGAGCGTAGTGCCTGGGGTTGCAGATCAGGGTGGGGCCACATCACAACAAAGATTGAGGAGTGATGCTCTATTGGAGGATTTGCAACGTAGATTCGACATGCTATTGACCAGTGTGACAAAGCATGGATGGCATGAGCTAGAAGATCGTTATACATATGAGTGCACTGGTCTTCCCTTGGAGTGGCAAGGAATCATTCGGTGCATTTCTATGGCCATTCAGGAAGTACAAGATCTACAGGTTGGTGGGATGGAGCCATTGGCTCAGGAGCTTCTAGATGATAGTGATTATGCATAGGGACATGTAGGCCCCCATTTTTGTTTTATGATAACATGTGAATGAGCATGTCAGATGTATTTAGAGTAGTGGACTCAAAACATTAAATTATGATACATATTTATGATTGTGCATATTTTTGTGATGATTGTGGCTTGCCATTTTTTTTATGGATGTCTTCTTGTATATGCATGTGATAAATGCCAATCTAGAATCTTATTTGAATTGGTATCTACATAGTGATTTTGGTCTCTAGGCACATGATTGAATGTAATGGATTCAAAGTCACGCGACAAAAGCTCAACTCCTAGATATTTTCTAAATATGACATGATTATGCACATGATAAATGTCATTCAGTTGCATGACAAGTAGCAAGGAATCAAGACAAACATGAAGGTGAAGGATGTGACGATCAAGGGCATCGACTAACAAATCTATCACGGTATCATATTCAGCCTGGTTATTGGTGGCATATCCAATGTTGATGCTGTGGGAGTGGACTAATGAATGCAAGGGGGTGAAAATGGCCCAAGATGCCGAGGCTAGATTCTTGGTGAAGAAACTCACACCATTGGCATAACCGATATAAGGTGTGGATGACGGATCCATTTGAAAGATGCAAGAAAAAAATGCATAAGATGGTGGGGAATGAAAACTACCTAAATGCAAGAAGAAAGAAAGAGATACACACATTTCAATGGGAAATGTTATGGGTAAAATTTCTTGAGGTGGAGTGCATTTAGAGGATTGGGAAGGATTTATCCTTCTGGATCCTCTAAAAGGTATGCCTCTTTTCCAAAACACTTACGGATGATGTAAGGTCCTAGCCATAATGGCTCAAACTTTCCATGCCCCAGGACATCATCAGCTTGGTCATAAACAAGAACAAGTTCACCTTCGTGGAAGGTACGAGGGTGGACTTTTTGTCATCTTGAGCTTTGGTGTGTTTTTTAGCCGCTTCAAATTTTTGCAATGCAACACAACGATCTTCATAGGCATGCTCCATCATGCTAAGCCATTGTTATAAAGGTTGTATGTCAGGGAGGAGTTTGACAGAAAGGTGGAGGGAGGGGATTTCACACTCGATTGGTAAGACTACCTCCTCTCTGAAAACAAGATGGAAAGGAGTGAACCCGGTGGCGGTTTTGACAGAATTTATATATGCCCAAAAAGTAGGAAAGAGCATTAAATGTTAGTTGGTCTTGTGTTTATTCACCATCTGCTGAAGCATAGTCTTAAGGATTTTTTTAATAGATTCAACTTGGCCATTTCCTTTTGGGTAATAAGACGACGAATATCGGTGTTTGAAGCCCAACATAGAGGATAGGTCATGCCATGTCTCATCTTCAAAGTGTCGTCCATGGTCGGAGATCAATTGTTTTAGAACCCCAAATCGAGCAATAACATGGTTAAAGAAGAAGAGGGCTATAGTAGTCATGGTGTTATTGAATGTTGGCATGGCTTCAACCCATTTGGTGAAATAGTTGACGACCATGATAATATACTTGTGGTTATTAGTGGATGGGGGTTGAAACTCCTTAAATTCAATAGCCCATTTACTGAAAGGACTAACTGTGATGATGGGATGGAGGGGAGCAGGTGGAGCTTGCGCCTTAGGGGCGTATAACTAGCGATTGGGATAGTGTTTGATTGCTTCAATACAATCGCTAAAGTGAGAAGGGAAAAAGTAACCGAAACACATGATTTTATGGGTAGTGGCCATCCCGGAGAGGTGACCACCAAAAGAGCCATCATGGAAAGCATTGAGTACTTGCTCAACTATAGCATGGGTGAGACAACGATAGAGGACAATATCGACACCGCAACAATACATATCATTCCCGATGACAAGGTAGCGAGGGGCTTGATGTCGAATATGTCATCGATCATCATCAGTAAGGTGAGGAGCGAATTTCTAGGTTTGCAAATAGGTAAGGATGTCACCATACCAAGGATAATCCTAGTTAATGATGAACACGTGTTCATTCGGAAGATCATCATTTACCGGGGGATTAGATGTACCAATGGGAAATTTAGTAATGAGTTCAGCAAGGGCTAAACCTTCCTTGGTTGTGACAAATTCGAGATCAAATTCTTGAAGGATAACAATCCAACAGGAATACTTCTCCTTAATGATTTGTCGACTCAACAGGAAAGCCATGGTGTTGGAATTGGTCACAACTTTGGTGGTACTTGTAAGGATATAATGACAAAGCTTTTAAACAGAGAACATGATAGCTAGTGCCAATTTTTCTTCATGTGAATAGGACAAATAGGGACCATTAAGGTTCTTGCTAACATAGTAGATGGCATGCTCATTTCCAGCAAAATCTTCTTGTATGAGGACCCTGATGACTGAATAGGTGGATGTAAATATGTACAAGATGAAATCCCTCTCAAAGTTAGGTGGACTAATCTAGGGAGCAGAAGTGAGAGCACCTTTGAGGGAATCAAAATAGTACTAAGCTTGGTCATCCCAAACAAATGGAATGTTAGATTGAAGGAGTCTAAGAAACCCATGCGTCGTGGTGGCATAGTCAGGGGCGAACCTATGAAGAAATTAGCTTTGCCTTGGAGGTTTTGTAACTGGCGAAGGGTACGAGGAGGAGGAAGATCAAGAATTTCTTGAACTTTGAGAGGGTTAAGAGTGATAATGTCTTTGGACACAATGAAGCCCAAAATTTGGCTGATGGGAACACGGGTTTGAGGCCAATGTTATACTTGCGACATCGAAGAAACATGGTACACAAATCATGAAGGTGTTGCGACCGAAGTTTGGAACGGCTAGTGAGATAGACTAGATATGCAAGGATAATATGATCCAATTCGTGAAAATAATAGGACATGGCATGCTGAAAAGTGGCCCTAACATTCCTTAAACCAAAAGGCGTGACCTTATAAGTGAAGGTTCCCCATAGACTAGTGAAGGTGATTTTAAGCTGACTGGCATAACGGACAAATATCTAGTTATATCCAAGGAATCCATCCATAAATGAGAGATCCTCATGCCCCACACACTCATCAATGACTTGGTCAATGAAGGGTGTGGGAAATTTGTCTTTGGGACAAGCTTTGTTTAGATTGTGAAAGTCTGTGTAGACACGAATTGTGCCTTGCTTCTAAGAACAAGAACAAGATTGGACACAAATGTGGTGTATTCAATGGAATAGATGAAACCATCCTGCTTGAGCTTATCCATTTCAACTTTAATGGTTTCACATTTGGAAGGATGGATAGGCCTTTTATTTTAGCAGATAGGGATGACATTAGGCAAATTGTCAATGTGATGCTCAATAATGGTGGTATCAAGTCTGGGAATTTTGGAAGAAGACCAAGAGAAAACATCACATAATTCTTTGCATAACTTTGTGTAAGAATCAATTTCTTCTAGGGTGCATTGTGCCCCCAAGATGATATTCTCTTTGATCCCTGGTTTATTTGAAACATTAATTTTGATGGTAGGGGAAATATTAGCCATATTTCCTTCTTCAAAAGCATCTGGTGCAAGAATGGGATTTCTAAACAATCGACTTCACCATGAATTAATCTTTTGACTCCACAACATATTGGCTATGGGTTTATTGCAGAAGGAAGTATGCATGATGGTGCATATCATTTCAAGGATAATCAAGGGTGATAATTGCTTCCATGATGTCTTCATCAGAATGGAAGATGGTGGGATGGGAGGAAGAGATACCACATGATGGAGAAGAGATACCTGAGGTATCTTCATGAGAGATAAGGTTCACATACGCATTGTCAAGGTTGGGAGATATATGACTAGTAGATGGAATATCTACTGATGTTGAGACTAGGGTGTTCATCGAAGAAGGTTCAATATAATCACAATAGGAGACATCACAGAAGTTCCAATGCATCGATCTCATGGATGACGACAGGTAGAGCATGGTAGTGGTATTATCCATCATCTCGACATGAGGGGAAGGGATCATAATGGGTGGTTGAGAGAACTCCTGTTCCGGTGTAGGAGTGGGACCAGAATCCACAGGTAGAGGAGAGGTGGAGTCACTATGAGCAACCTCTAATTCTTGAAGCACTTGAAGTGTATCACGAAAATCTTCGAGATTGGGACAATGATAAGAATAATGGCCATAATTATCACACAAAGTAGAGGGGTGATTTGTGCGTAATGACCTATTATTCTTAGCTGACTCAGGTAAGGTGTCATAGACCTCGGAATGTTAGAATTAGGGAAGGTATCAGAGACCATATTCTTGACATGAGGGAGCTCAAGACAATTCTTGGTGGCATGACCAACAAAATCACACAAATCACATGGATGAATAGTCTTTGACAACTTAAGAGGAGTTGGAGTTGTTGGGAGTGCCTCATCTTTGGTTCCCTTTTTCTGGGCTTTTCCCCCATCGCTAGATGTTTTCACAATAGGAGTGAGTTCTTGTTAAGGTTGCTAGGGAATTGAAGCAAAGGCAGGGTGGGAACAATATATTGGATGAGTCAAAGCAATGTAAGGTTTGAGTTGATTGGGGGGAATGTTTGAGAGACGATTGATGTACAAGACTAGGATCCCAAAGGTAATGTTAGGAAAACTCAACATGGCCATGAAAAGTGTTGAATAAACTCTAGGCGGTGGAAATAAGAATAGTATCTGGCTAGAAGGATAATGGCCCAGAGGAACTGTTCTGAGATGGTTAAGGCCTTGGGGAATGGTTCTGGGAGGAAAAGAATTAGGAGAGATACCAACAGAAGGAAATGGTCCTTGAGTAGTAGAATTAGAACCTTGGGTTGAGTTAGGAAAATAAGGTTGCCAAGATGTTGGCTGCTGTGAAGGCATACCTGATCATTTTTGGGTGGCCTGTGATGCTTGGATCATGACAACAATGGATGATATAGGCTTAGAAGGAGTAGGTGGTGGACCATAATAAGCACCAAGAAAAGTGGAATTTTTGTAGACTCCAGGAGAGACATTGTTGAGGGACGGGATAGTCTTATTTTCAGTCATAGAGGAGATGTTGGACTAAGGTGAAGTCTGATATTTGGGATCATATTATGTCAACTGATCATGTTGAAATGTGGCAACAAGAATATTCCAATTTTAATTTGTCCTTGAATTAAAATTCGAATTTAGTCTCACTAGTTGCTTGAAAAATAATTAATTAATTCATCTTGAGTAAATTAGTTGGAGAAATTCAAGTTAGAAGTCTTTATGAAGTCATGCAACAATTATCCCTTAAATTAAGGAGACTATCCCTTAATTAAGGAGATAAGATTGAGTTATATTTGAGTTGTAATTAGTTAGCTCAGTTTATTGAGTTAAGTCTAATTAAATTAGTTCCAAACTGTTTGAGGAACTAATTGTGAGTTATCAGTCAGTTGATGCATGCGTGCACTCAAGTAGTGTACTCCAAATAACAAAATATTCTCCCATCAATAACTCATGCATGTCTATTCTGAGAAAGACCCAACTGATATTAAAGATAGGGACAATGTACTATCAGTTGCATGTGTTTTCCTATAAACAAAACTCATGCATGCAGAAGGAAGATCATTCCATGAGGATTGCACAGTTTTACAGGGTGTGAGATCAGTGTGAGAGATCAGTGTTCCACTTGGTAACATGAGGATCACCCATGAGAAACTGCACAAGGAAATAGGAGCTTGGAGGGCAGATAAGAAGGCTTGTGAGAAGCTAGGATTGCCTGTGAGCATCCAGGAGGATTGTACTGAGAGATAGCTAGTTGTGAGAGCTAAGGCTTCGTATAATTCTCATGTATTTCCACCTTGTATGATAATACAGATAGTGGGGATTTTAGCTGAGACATCCCCCAAAGTATTTTCATGTGTATTGTGCATTGATTCTTCTTCTTCTGGTTATATGTGTTCAACTCGATCTTGCTCTATCTTTAAGCTTCTGCAAGCAGTAGAAGCAGGTTATAGTATTTTGCTTTGGTATATTGCATTATTGGGTTAATCTATAGTCAGATTTTCTATATGGTCTCAGAGAGAGATTTGTAGATAATTTGCAGAATTTCTACATGGTATCAGAGTTGAGTTTATCGGAGCTTTGAAAAGTATATGGAGAAGAGAATTCAAATTTTGAAGTTCAGGGTTGCAGGTGCAAATCAAATTCATATCATACTTAAAATAAAAATAAAAAAATATTGAGATGGGACATTATGCGACTAATTTCCCATCGAAGAAGTCCAAGAAGGGATCCTCGAAAGGATTGGAAGGTGAGTGTTTGGTCAATTTAGTGTGTCCTAAATTGCTACATTAATTATCAATCCGGGAGTCGTAAACTGATGAAGTGTGGCGCACTATATGTGCAAGATAACCTCTTTCTTACTTTTTGTCGTTTTTTATTTTTATGTTGTTTTTGGGGTTTTTTATCTTTGTTTATCTCATAATGTGAATGGAATTCCTATTCCTAAGTTTCTAGAAGGCAAGTATGGTTATAGGTTTTAAGGAAATTATGTCCTCTATAAGGGTTCCCAAAACTTAACACTTTAGAAGGTCTTAGAACATACTAGTGATGAAAATAATACTGGAATCAAGAATGAAAATATGTTGCTATTTAAAACAAGTAATTAATGAACTACTTGATTATGAAACTATCATCTCTGCTGCTGTCTAAATACAGAAAAATGATTTAAGCTACTACACTCAAGGAAATCAAAGATTGCAAAGAAAGTAAAACTAAAATAAAATTACATCATTCATAGTCTGATTTCTCGCCAGTTAGTCTATCTATGGCTTTTGGAGATAATCGTCAATGACATGAGCAATCCAATATCTAATTGCAGAAAAGTAAACTAAAATCAAATCACAACATTCATATTTCGATCCCTCGCCAGTTAGTCTAGCTATGGATTTCGGAGGTAACCGTTAATGAAATGGGCAATCCAATATCTAATTGCAGAAAAGTAAACTAAAATCAATTCACAACATTCATGTTTCGCTCCCTCACCAGTTAGTCTAGCTATGGCTTTCGGAGGTAACCCTCAATGAAATGAGCAATCCAATATCTAATTGCGGAAAAGTAAACTAAAATCAAATCACAACATTCATATCTCGATCCCTCACCAGTTAGCCTAGCTATGGCTTTCGGAGGTAACCGTCAATGACATGAGTGAGTTGATTTCTAAACTAACTTAACAAAGCAAATGAACAAGACTGATATCAACAAAACAGAACTGGAATTAAAAGAAACTAAGAAAAGCAAAGTCAATAGAGGATCAATTCCATATCACTAGTTATTGTGAAAATTATATACAGATGCTTGGGCTGCCTACTCTATCTTGAAACATGCACACACTAATTAGCATTATACAAAGCTTGTAAAGTCATGGACATAAGTGAAATGTTAGAAATATATGCACAAGTGAATGACTATAAAACATGTGCAGTGAAAATAAGGAAATGATACATAAATTACTACAGCAATAATGGAAATGAAACCTCAGTGTGCAGGGGCCCTCTGCACAACCTCGGCCAACAGGTTATCAATCAAAAATTACGTTCACGCAAGCATGTAGAACAGAGTCTTCTTGTATATCTCAAAACACAGTTACACCAATAAAACTAGTGTCACGACACAGTGAATTCTTAACAGGCAAATTACATTCAAAAGACTAACTACTATGCGTATAGAAACGTGTTATTTATAACAAAGGTTACATAGTTGTTTTCCTAAAAAACTACGTGAACAGAGACACGTAAAAGACAACGTCCATGGATTTAGCATAATGGTTGCCGTGATGATTAAATCTATTAAGGGTGGCTATTGGATTCACCTTGTGGAGCAGTCCACAGGTGTCGATATGTCCCCAGGGATCTAGGAATAGCCACGAAAGTCTTCACGTGTTTGAAAATGGAGTCCTATTTCCATAGGACTCCTATGTTTGACCACCACTTGACCACCTTTGACCATGACCTTCTTTGAAGAATCCAGCTGGACCAATAGGACCTGATCCATGTCTAGGTCATTTCCAACTTGCCCATGTGTCTTTCTTTGCCTGGTGACACCTACAACCTGGAGTTTAACAAAAACGGCTGCGGAAAGTTGAACCAGATGCGGAAAGTGGCTGCATTCCGCAGCTCATAAGCAAAAATCTAATTCAAACAACAAACACAAGGACATAGTTAAAAAACCACTTTAAATGCTCTTTTATGATTAATATGCAATGATGTTGATAGTTTAGGAGGTTTAGGTGAGTGGAAAAAGTCTAAGAAAGTGTGTGGGAGAGATGCAAGTTCAGGGCTCAACATACCCCCACTGTGAAGGTGTTGCATGTCCCCATGCAACCAAAACTTTGACTATCCCCCCTTTAGATCATGTGCTCTGAGACTTCTGCCAGTACATCCAGCCCTCTTCTTCTTTTTCTTGGTGCTGCTAACATCCTGGGCTTCCTCATCAAGCATCTGAATCTGAGGTTGATCAGTGCTCTACTTATCCTCCTGCACTTTTTCTTCAATTTCCTGTTCTTTTTCTGCCATAGCTCAAGGTGCAACATTGTGTTGTCGTGAATGATCTTATCCAATCGACTTTGTTCCTTCAGTGCTTCATTTTCATGTTTAATGTGTCTATTTAGGACCTCTTGTTCAAAAACTTCTTGTTTCAATGATTGGATTAGAGATTCTTGTGTTGTGTGAGGCTGGATGGATGAAGTGCTTGGACCTGTGGCTGTCTTTTCCAAGGATTCGATATAATCATTGTAGAAATTTTGAATAATATGACACTTATTCACAGAGATTATCATGATTATACACTATTTGCGGAATGCATGCATAATACATAACCTACTCTACGTTGATCATCAATTTGTGGAATTAAAGAAACAATCGCATGCACACATTGAAACATCAATCACACATATCAACATAGTATGTAATGGGGAAATCATATAGCTGAAAACCCCTCAACTATCTGTATATTATGATGATAGAGAACATGTAACATTACATAGTACAATACTCCTGACAAGTACTCAGTACTATCTCCACCTGTTACACACAAACTAGCTCAGATCTAAATCAAGTCACAGGTTCAAATCTCCTCCACTGTTTGCCTGCCTCCACTGTGCAATACCTGTTGAGAATAGGACCAAATGTGTGATCCAAATTCAAGTTCCCATGGCTTGTACTGCACAATCCTCATTGGCAATCTCAATCCATTGAGTGTGCAAATCTCATGCACAACTATAGTCACAACTGATAGTAGTTTCACCCTTTCACCCACCTCTAACACTTGTCTCCACTGAACTGTCCATGCACTGAGTTAACTGATGTATTATTTAGTTGATTTATGAGTTAATAATTAGTGTAATTAATTCACACCACTCATCAATAGTGTATTTGTCAATTAGACTAAATACAACTAGTTCAACTAAGTTAAACTGAACACAACTCCATCAACTCCTCAATCAACTCCACCAAAATCATCACTTGAGTTCTAATTGAATTCCATCATGCAATAGCTCAACTAACCCATTGGAAAAGCGTATTTCTTTCTAGCAGTTGCATGCACCACATTTGTAGCTCGAACTGAAGTGCTACAAGAGGATAAGATATGTTTATAGTCCAAATATTATTAAGAGCTAATAATATTCGACTGTTCTATTTTTTATTGGCAGTCTAAAAATAGACTCCGCCCATATGTCTAAAAATAGAGGTCCATCTATTTTTACCAACATGACCAATCATCCATAAATAGCATCCTGCAACTCATAGACCATGATCCATATGTCTAAAAATAGACTTTGCGCCAAAAATAGCCTGCGGGCCCACTTAGTGAAGGCGACTTCTTTCCACTAAGCTCCATCATCTTGTTGAATTTTCAACAATCATACATCTCTTGCTGATTCGGGTCTATCTCGGGTGTAGTTTTCCTTGGGCTATCCCCAAAATCCTATTGAGGAGGACTGATTTCAAAGTCTGGCCGAGAAGGACTCATGTCAACATCTGGCTGGGAAAGAGCAGTATGGTGTGGGCTACGATCAGGAGAGATTGCTGGAGGCTGCTCCGGTTTCTCCTCTTAAATCAATGAAATGGGGCCCTTTTGTTTTCACTTTCCTCCACTTTCCTCTAAGCCTAGAGCTTCTCCTTAAATGTTGTGGACTAGTTCCTTCTTCCTCCATACTCTGTTTTTATTTTCGTTTCTTCTTGGCTACAGCTAATTGTTCCCGAAGATAAGCTAGTCTTTCAGACAGTGTTTGGTGGTCTTCTTTTTGAGAAGGATCTGGGATCTGATATACAACTTCTATGTTTCTTTTCTCTTTTGGTTTTCTCTGCTTCTTATCCTTAGTTCTTTCCAGCCTCTCTTCTTGATTAGCTTCTTTAGTTCTGCTAATAGGAGGGTCTTGAATTCTCACACTAGTTTCCTTTTTCCTAATCTTCCTTTCTGTACTGCTCTCAGGTATTTCAGGTGGATCTTGGAAGTAGTTTCTCACCAAAAACTGTTCCCAGGTGTCCTTCTTTTTCTTCAACTGGTCTTCAATTAAAATTTTCACAAGCCTGTGATGATACAGGTGGGGTTCTATGTCCTCTATATTCTTTTGGACGGTTGTGCACATCATTTTCAAGCTCAGTAATAAAAAGTAAGGCAGATTGAGGGTTTGATTTTCTAAAAAGTTCATCAGCAACTGGGTATGATACATATACATTGATCCAAAACGGCCTTCACACGTAATGAACTTTTGAATAATTATCAATAAACTGGCCCACTTCTCTTCTAAAGCATGGACAAGAATTCCTCATTTGAATATAGTTACATCCATACCTAGATTACGTAGAATAACCCTCCAAGCCTTCTTGTCAAAGCTCTTGTTCTTGAACCAGCGTTCTCCCTCCTATGGGAGTTCTGTAGCGGATGTTATAGATGCCTCGGTGACTGTAAACTTGAGGTCCCCAATTTCCACCACCAGGCCATTAAAAGACCTCGCAAAAGCTTTTGTAATCTCCTTATTGTAGCCCTTGAATTCTTGAGTAAACCGTAGCCATCGTGCCTTCTTCAGTATGTTTTTCACTTGGGGGTACCCCTTTATAAACTTGGCCCCTTCCAGTTCTGCTCTTAGCAACAGACCCATTCCTTCCTTCTGTTCTTAGAATTCGTCTGCGTGAGAAGGGTTTAGCGGAGGTGAGACGGCTGGGTTAGCGAAGTGAACAAGGTTTACGGAAAAAACCAGTGTCTGTGAGCGGAAAACAGAGGACAGGCAGTGGAAGTGAATTCACAAAATGGAGCGGAGGCTTATGTGAACAAGGTGGAAATGTAACCATGGATTCAATAAAATAGTAGGGGAGTGAAGTGAACCCGGCATAATTTTTAAACTGGACAACTGCGGAGTAGATGTAAACACATTCATGAAATGGCTGCGGAATATATGTGGCAGAGAAGAGCCGTGATCAAATCGGCCATGTCCCATGATTATAGGTGGAGTGTAAAAGTGCAGCCAAACACGAGTTAAATCCGAGGGTTAATCATGAGGCCGTTAAAAAAAATAAATGCATGGTTCATGGAGGAATCATAGGTCGTGGAATGGTTATGGAGGCTATCACGCCAATCATTGCATATAGTGGAGCTTATGGTTTCATAACTATGCAAAAATGTTCTTTGAATGCTATTTGAAATAAATTTTCTACTCATACCTTGGAGTTTTGGCCATTTTTTGTCCATTGACCTTCGATCAGTTGTTCCTTATTGATGCATTTAGGTGCCTCATGTCTTCATAATATGTCCCCGGTCATACCTGCATTTGATTTTTATTATTTTTGACTATCATCTAACTGCCAATGTTGAATGACAGGGTGCTAGCTGCGAAAACACAACTAGCTGCGGAATTAGTTTGCAGCTACGGAAATTGGATTCAGCTGCGGAAACTGACACAATGATCATATGATTGAATGGAAATGTATAAATGATGTCTGAATGAATGAAAATGGTCATAAAAACTTTTATTGGTGAAATGAAATGAAATGAATGAAATGGAGTGGAATGAAATGAAGTGGAGTGGAATGAAAATGAAGTGGAGTGGAATGAAAATGAGAAAGAGAGAGAGATTTTTTTTTTGGAAAATATAGGGCACCAGAAGTTCCTAATTTTCACCCTGTATTTTCTGTATAAGACTACCAATCAGTGATTGGTTTTCAGGCTTATACATTTTTTTTTGTAGAACAGAAAAGAACAAAGGCTAGGCTGCTGGAGAAGAAGGATTCTTCTTCACCAGCCTTATTGCAGAATTATCTTGAAATATTTTGACAAATTCCTCTTTTGAGAGTGGTTTATGATAGATCTTTACTCAGTGACCATTCACAATAAGAGGAGTTTGAAATTCATCAATGGTTTTGATTCTTACCGCTCCATTGCTAAAGATTTTGTCAATCTCATATGGCCCAAGCCAATGAGTCTGAAATTTTCCTTTAAAATCTTTAAACTTGGAATCAAATAGCAATGCCCAATATTCTTCTTGAAACATTTTCTCCTTGATGTATTTGTCATGCCACTTAGCTCTTTGATATTGAACTAGATCAGTTCTTAGGATTGCCTCTTGTCTGATCTCATCTAGCTCATTCAACTGCTCCATTCTATGCTTTTGGGCTTTTGATAGATCCATCCCCAACTGAACTGCCATCTTGAAAGTTTTGACTTGGAACTCAATGGGGAGCAGGACTTCTTTCCCATAAACAAGTTCA
>APFE031402541.1:1719-60512 GCA_000404065.3 Pinus taeda | reverse complement strand
TTTGAAAGTGTAGGTTTCCCTACTCTTTGGTAGCTGTCACACCTTTTGACATATTGCTTTGCATTTTTAAAGAGGGAAGGCCAAAAATATCTCAAAGAAAGGATTTTATAGGTTGTCCTTCTGTCAGCAAAGTGTCCGCCGCATGGTTCATCATGACATGCCTTGAGGATGTCAGGCATTTCATCTTCCCTAACACATCTCCTGATCACAAGATCTAGCCCTGTTCTAAACAATTCGTTAGAAATCCATGAATATTTTGAACTCTCCTGAATAATCTTTCTTCTTTCACTAGGAAATAGGTGTGGAGGTAGTTTCCCTGTAACCAAATAGTTAGCAATATCTGCACACCAAGGGGTTTTTAGTAGTTATTGCAAATAAATATTCATTAGGAAACTTATCCTCTATAGGAGAATCTTCTTTAGTATTCTGGATCCTAGACAAGAAATCAGCTATTGTATTTTGTTTCCCTGGTCTATCCAACACAATAATATTAAATTCCTGTAAAAGTAGGAGCCACCTTGTAACTTTGCCATTAGTAACAGGTTTGTTCATTATATTTCTAATCACAGAATGATCAGTATGAATAAAAGTTTCATAGCCTGTTATATAATGTCTGAACTTATTGATTGCATGAATAACAACTAAGAACTCTTTTTTCAGTTACAGTATAGTTCAACTCAGTGGGAGTCAAACTTTTACTGGTATAGTAAATGGCATAAGGGAATAAATTTTTTTGACCCAACATAGCTCCTAGAGCTATATCTGAAGCATCTGTAGAAATATGGAAAGGGAGCTTCCAATTTGTTCCTCTCAAGATAGGTGCTTCAGATATTATTGTTTTCAAAGTTTCAAATGCTGATTGAAATCAGGATCCCATTTGAATTCACAGTCTTTTGTAAGCAGCTTGAAGAGTGGAGATTCTATTTTAGTGAATTTTTCTATAAATCTTCTATAGTATCCAGTAAATCCTAGAAAAATTCTAACATCTCTTTGACAATTTGGAATAGGCAATTTGGTGATGACTTCAACTTTTGATTTATCAACTTTAATCCCATCCCCTGAAATATGATGTCCTAAAACAATACCTTCAGTAAACATCATAAAGCATTTTTCATGGCTTAATGAAATGTTTGTTTCTTTACATCTTATAAGAACTTTTTCCAAATTTGCTAATGCTTCTTCAAACAAGTCACCATAAACTGTAAAGTCATCCATATAAACCTCTACACAATCATGGATTAGATCAGAAAAGATTCCTAGTACCGCTCTTTGGAATGTTGCGGGTGCATTACATAATCCAAAAGGAAGCACTCGATAGGCAAAAGTTCCCCATGGACAGGTAAATGTGGTATTATCTTGATCCTCAGGTGCTACCTGAATTTGATTATAACCACTAAAACCATCCAGAAATGAAAAGTACTTTTTGCCTGCTAATGTATCTAATACTTGATTGATAAAAGGCAAAGGAAAGTGATCCTTCAAAGTTGCTTTATTCAATTCCCTGTAATCAATGCATACCCTCCATTTACCATTCTTTTTAGATACTATAACCAAAGGAGAAACCCATCGACTATCTGAAATTGGATAAATGAAGTTTACATTGAGTAGTTTTTGGAGCTCTTCCTTCACTATCTCCCTAAGATTTGGATTCATCCTTCTTTGAGGTTGTCTGATTGGTCTAATATTTTCCTCAATATAGATATGATGGATTCAATTCTTGGGATCAATACCTTTCATATCAGTATACTCCCAGGCAAATGTAGTAGAATGTTTTTGCAAGATTTTGGTTAGTTCCTCCTATTGTGACTTTTCCAAATTTTTGTTGATATTTAATGTTTTACCTGGAAAAATCTCAATGGTAGAACTACTGAACTCTTCCATAGAGTAAAGAGACATTTGTCTTGATGATAAATATTCAATGTCAGATTCCAACTGAAATTGTGTGGGGTCATATTCTGAAGATGTCTCAAAATTTTCTAATGTGTTCAGAATTTGACTATTCTCACGAATTTCAGAAATGGTAAAGAAAGGTTGTATAGTGTCCTCAACATCAACCCATTCATTGTCTCCTACTTCTATGATTACTTTTTCTGGAGGATACAAATTGAATTTCTTTGTCGAATTACCATTAGAAATGTACATATCCCCAAATCTACAACTAATGAATGCATCAATTGTGGCTAACCAAGGTCTTCCTAAGATAAGTGGCTGCCCTCCTAGATGTTACTCTTTGGGAGTCAAATTCATGAAATCTTACTGGATATTCCCAAGGAATCTAAGGAGAGACTGAAAATATCTTCTAAATCACCATTCTGGTTTGGATATTGATCTATCTACAAAGTTGTAGTAAAGTAGTTAAAGAGGAGAATTAGGAAGTTTTAAGCGTTCCCATAGTCTGTCCTACTCATAATGATTGATAGCAGCCCCTAAGTCAACTCATGTGTTGGAATTCTATCCATTATATGTTAGTCTTGACAACTTGGACTACCTATATCTACATACTCTGCATGGTATTTTTTCCCATCATGATATCTGCAATTTTTCCTACCAGGTGGATTCTTCTTGTATCTCTTGGTTTCCTTCTTGGTCTTTTGAGACTCAACTGCTTTATTGTTTTTTGCTAGAATAGGAATCTCTCTAATGGCTTGTAGCAAGGGAATCTTGATACAAATATTCTTTAATTCATCTAGAAGATCATAGTTATGCAACAAGATTTGTTTTTCCACTCCTTTATCAATTTGTAATCTTTCAGGGAAAGGAGGTGTGGATGAAGATGTAGGTTGCTCAACTATAGGAGTTGTGGGGGTTAACTTTTCTTTCTCTTTTTGAATGTGTGAGTTTTGAAGAGATGCTTCCTCAGAACCTTTATTGATTTTAAGAGAGTCCTCCTTAGAGGTATCTTGCTCTTGGACATCTATAGAAGGTTTTTCTAAAACTCTACCAGACCTGAGTTGTACATCATTGAGAAGAACAATCATATAGGTAGGAAATTGTTGTCCTTATATCATGTAAGTATTATGAGGGTTTCTATTGTTAGGATTTGGCAATGGCTGAGAGGGTAGTTGATTTGTCTTTTGTTGAAATGGAAGCATGAGTTGAGGATTTGGATTTTGTTGAGAAGGTTGTTTTTGAGGAAATGGTAATGAAAGTTGTGGATTTTGATTTGGAAGTTGTGGAGTTTGTTGGCTTTGAAAAGATGGAATATATTGGTAAAATTGAACAAATCTCCCATAAGGATTTTGAATCCCTTGTTCCCATGATTGATATGGATTTTGAGGTTGGGGCCAAGGATGTTGCCAAGCATTCCAATTTGGTGGGGGTTGAAAATTCATAGGATTGTTAAACCCTTTATTTTGTTGCCCCTGCTAAGGTCTTCTTGCAACAAAACAGAGAGATTCTACTGAATTTGGATCTTCTTGAAAGATGGCTTTGAGCCCAGGAATTGAAGGACAATCCTTGGTATCATGATTCTATGAGAAAATCATACATGTTTCTACAACCTTTGCATCCAAGGGACATTCCCTTAGAGCATGTTTCTTCCTACATTTTGGACAAAAGATGGCTAAAGCATCAATTTCTGCTTTTTGCTTGTTTTGGATTTTAAGGGTGTCTATTTGTTCACTAAGACTCCCTAAGATATCAGTTTTGAATTCATCAAGAATATTTCCAATATCTGCCCTACTTACTGATCTAGTTGCATATTTGTTTGCCCTGATAAGAGAAGGATCTCTAGGCCCTTTTCCTATTTTAGATTTTCCTCTCGAGAGATGGACACATAGCTCTGCTATGTCACGAAGCGGAAGTTGAGAGATGTCTCCCTTACTGATCATGTTTAAAATATCTACCCATTCATCTCTAATGGATTTCAATAAAAGGGATTTCAAAGTTTCCTCATCTAAGTTGCTCATCTTTGCTCTTTTTAAGTTGTATTGAAATCTTTCAAGTAAATCCTCCAAGTTTTCATCTTCTTTTTGAACCATTTTAAATACCTCATCCTTGTGATTGGTGGGCATACAATAGTCCAGGTACTTATCCAAAAATGTTTGTTTCATATCATTCCAAGTCCTAATATATTGGGTGACTAATTGCATGAACCATTTCAAATCGGCTCCCTTTAATGTTGAAGGAAACAATTTGAATTTTTGAGAGTCTTCCATATAGTCATAGGTTCGGCACACTACTTCAAACTCAAACAGAAATGTTTCAAGATCCTCACTTTGCAATTCATAAAAGTTGGGGAGGACAGGTGGTGAGATGTTTTTCATCATTGTGTGAGTTTCCTCATCAACTATAGGTAATCCAAATTAATTGTCTCTTTCCCTATTTCTTCCGTTATTACCTCCACCTCCACCATTGTTACCTCCATTATTTCCTCCTCCTCTACCTCTACCACTACTTCCGAATCCATCTACTACTTCCTCTGTCATGATAGTTTCTTCAGAGTCCTCAGAGTCCTCTGGTTCTTCTACTAATGATGAACGAGGAGGAATTTACCCTTCCTCTTCTTCAGGTGATTCTACTTCTTTGATTACAATATGCTCTCCTGTAGAAGTAAAGAAAGGGTCTTCCTCTAGATGAGATTTGGTAGATAGTGTAGGAGAATCCTCTAATTCAGCTACTGCTCCTTGAACTCCAGGAATCTTAAGGCTAGAAGTAGATGGTGGTGAATCTTGTCTATACCTTGAAGAAGCTGGAGTTGTGAAAATCGAACTCTTGGCTTTAGCTATAAACCTTCCCCTAGAATCTCTTGCTCTATGTATGTCATTTTTTTTTATTTTTAAGTTGGGCTAATAATTCTCTTTCTGATCTTCTAGGTTACACTAGGTGTAAGAAGAGGGCATACTTAAGAAATTATTGAACCAATAACTCTCTTTTCTGATCCTCCAGATCAAACTAGGTGCAAGAGGAGAGCATACTTCAAGAAGTTATCAATTTTTCCCTTTTCTTTTTTTTTTTTTAAGAAATTGGCTACCTAGTTACACTTCCCTGAAAATGGCGCCAAAATGTTTGGTCAATTTAGAGTATCCTAAATTGCTACATTAATTTGTCAATCCGGGATTCGTAAGCTGACAAAGTGTGGCACACTATATGTGCAAGATAACCTATCTCTTACTTCTTGTGATTTTTGGTTTTTTATTTTGGTTTGGGTTTATCTTCGTTGATTTCCTAATGTGAGATGGAAATTATAAAAGGCAAGTATGGATATAAATGTTCAAGGCAATGATGTCCTTTATAGTGATTTCCAAAACTTAAAACTTAAAAAGGGGTTTAAAACATGCAATGATAAAATTAATTCCTAAAAGAAAATGAAAATGTGCGACTATATTAGTCAAACAAATAGTGAACTATTGATCATGAAACCATTATCCCTGCTGCTATCTAAATACAAAATAAACTGTACTCAAAGAAATCCAAAAATTGAAAGTAAAGTAAAGCTAAAATCAAATTACATCAACTCATATTCTAACCCCTCACCATTAGTCTCACTATGGCTTTCAGAGGTAATCATAAACAACTTGAGCAATCTGATATCTAATTTGCAGAAAAGTAAACTAATATCAAATTACACACTCATACTTCAATCCCTCACCATTAGTCTCGCTATGGCTTTCAGAGGTAACTAATAATGACATGAGCAATTTAATATCTAATTTGCAGAAAAATAAACTAATATCAAATTACACACTCATACTTCAATCCCTCACCATTAGTCTCGCTATGGCTTTTCAGAGGTAACTGATAATGACATGAGTAATTTAATATCTAAGACAACCAATAAAGCCAATGAACAGAACTAAAATAAACAAAACATAGCTGGAATTAAAAACTAAGAAATATAAGTCAACAAAAAGATAAAATTGATTCCATGTCATTAGTCATTGTAAAACTATGTGCAAATGCTCGGGCTGCCTACTGTAAACTAGAACAAATACACTGATCAACATTAACAGCAATGGAAAGCAAGTAGAATTATGGACAAAAATAAAATGTTAGTACTATAAGAAATGCAACATATACAAGTGAATTACTATGGCATAATGAACGTAAAAACACAGCATGAAACTATACAACAATAGACAAAACCTCCGCGTGTGCAGGGGCCCTCTGCACAACCTCGGGCAACAGCTATCAACCACGAATTATGCTCAGAAACAGAGTCTTCTCATATATTCATAATGTAGTCACAACGACGAAACAATGTCACAGCACAGTGGGATCGTTAATAGTCAAAAATACATTTAAAAAGACTAACTATGATTCGTTTGGAGACGCGTTATTTATAACAGAAGGCTACATATCTGATTTCCTAAAAACTGCGCTGACAGAGGACACGTGAATGACAACTTCCATGGATCTAGCATCATGGCTGTCGAGATGATGCAATCTAATGAAAGCGGCTTGTTGGATTCACATCGTGGGCAACCTACAGGTGTTAGCGTGCCTCTAGAAGTCTAGAAACGGTCACAGAAATCTTTCACATGCCTGGAAACAGAGTCCTGTTACTGTGGGATTCTTCCGTTGACCACCGCTTGACCACCGTTGACTATGGCCTCTTCTGATGAATCTAGCTAGACCAATGGGACACGAACCATGTCCACATCATTTCCATCTTTCCCATGTGGCCCGATTTTCCTGAAGACACTTGCAATATAGACTTTAACAAAAACAACTGCGGAAAGTGACAAGATTCCGCAGCTCATATGAAAAAATCTAGTTCAAACAGCAACACAAAGACATAGTCAAGAAACCACTTTAATCGCTCTTTTATAACTAAAATGCAATGAGATTGACAGCTTAGGAGGTTCAGGTAAATGGAAAGAAGCTAGAAAAAGGTGTAGGAAAGATGCAAGTTTGGGACTCAACAATTAGATACCTATTCCTGATAGTGATTTTGTTTAGTGCTTGATAATCAATGCAAAGCCTCCAGGTCCCATCCTTCTTCTATACAATTACAGCCGGGCTCCCACAAGGTGAGGAACTTGGTCGGATCAACCCTTTCTGCAGAAACTCTTGGATTTTCTTCTTGATCTCTTCATTTTCCAGAATGGAGTAGGGATATATTGTCTCGTTAGGTAGATGTGGTTTGGGAGTTAGATCGATTGAATCCTTGAACTGACAATTAAAGGGTAGCCTTGTGGGTGAGGAGAATATGTACTTGTATTTTTCTACGACCATATCCACTTGCTTTTACTACTTGGAGGAACCCTTCACATGGGCCATGGCTGTGGCTATGACCTTCCCCTTACTTTGAGAGCGAATAAGAAAGAAAACAAATTTCCTAGTTTGGGAGATGACCTTACTGCATTTCTTAGCAGAGATCTAAGAGATGGCAGTAGGTGGGGCTACCTACCGTATCCTGTATGACTTATTACCCAAAGCAATAATAACAAAGTGAGGCATACAATCATATACAACATGTTGCTTCCATAAGTATGGTTGTCCTAATAGTACATCACAAACTTTAAGAGGAGCGACATCACACAATACCTCATCCGTGAAGTGCTTGATGCTATAGGGAAGGTGACACTACTAGTTGACGCAAAGATTCCATCCTTGGTGAAGCCAATCAATGGTATACGAATGCAGATGTGTTGTAGTCAGTAGGCCTAGCTGCTTCACGACCTCTATGAAAATGAGGTTCTTTTGGCTCCTTCTGTTGACAATGAACTACAACAGAGAACCCGGTTGTACCTCTGAGATAATAGTTGTCATCTATCAATGCCAGACCATCTAAGATAATTGTTTTGGGGGTTTTTGTTTTAATTTGGAAGACCAATGAATGAAACAGATATAACACTGTAATGCATAACCTTTTGAATAATATTAATCCCAAAGTAGAGGGCTTATATGAAACTTCACACAATGATAAAGTTTGAATAGTGGTGAGAAGAAACAAAAAATAATATGATTATTATAGTTTTCAGACAGAAAATAAAATAATCATAAGTATGAAAACCTCTGACCGATGTTCAGAAGGTTCAAGAGAATATGCTTATTGTTACAACATATGCTGATGATTTATTGATTAAGAGGGAATTAATTAAACATATAGTTCATTAATCCATTCTCTTTAATGATTAACACTTCAAAAGCTCATAGGAATAGATTGAGACACAATTTTTCCTATCTAGGTATCTCTGTAAGACATAAGAATATGAAGAAAAAAATAATGAGTGTTACTGGAAAAACTTACAGGAAACAAAAACTATGTGAAACTAAATTCAAAATCCTTTGCTTTGTATTAATGGTCCAGAAAAGTCAAGTACATCAAGTTTTTTGAAATTCTTCATCAAGAGTGCAACTCTCTTTCAATGGTCAACCTGGTTCAATGGTGAATAATGAACCCTTAATAACTTGAGAAGAGAGTTATTTATACAATAGTAGAACTAATGAAAATATCCTAAACTGTTTAAGGATTTATTCTAGGAAAATGAAATATCTTTACGCAGGAAGATAGAGACATATATTGAACTGCTGCTTGCTATCCCTATTATTTAGGTTCTGTTGGCTTTGTTCATTGATACTTTTCCCTTTAAGTTGCTTTTCTGTTTGATCTTCATGTTGGAAATCATATTCACTTATGAAATTTCATCTGATACACTTTAATATGATACTCATTGACCTTATTTACCTTGTTAGCGCTTGAAATTTCACCTCAGGCTGAGAAAGGCAAACCTCAAGGCAACATCAAACCATTTAGCCTCGTAGCTAGCCCTACGGGGCAGGAGAAGGCTCTCTCCGGTCTATCTCGTAAAATATTCAATAGATGAGATGACCAATAGGGTAACACTGATTTTAGGCTAGTAAACTGATCAAAAGGGTTGATTTGGGGTTTTTAGGGTTTTTGGTGGCAAATTGAGGGATGGCAATTTTGGGTGCGGGGATTGGACACAGTTTCTGCAGGGGGTTCTTTGGGGCGAGGTAGGAGACAGTATTGATGCCTTTGATTGAGGTGGATGATTAGGAATGACAGGTGAGAGAGCTAAAGAGAGCAAACAATAACTTTGAATTCTCTTTAGACAGTAGAAAACATTGAAATTAAACAAACTTAAAAGCAGAGCATGGCAAGCATGAATTCTTACTTTAACACTTCATTTTTTTAATGTGCAGAAGTAAAGAAAGGAAATGAATCACATAAAAAAGCTTACAAGAACATTGAGAAACACACCATCAACACATGAGTCCACAAGAATCCCAAAGAGGACTGCAAAACCCTGGTCTTCCTTAGCCAAAAATTGCAGAGATACAGTGAAATAATACAATGATAGCTTCTCCCTCAAGAGTCCAACAATGAAAATGAGTAAGAAAGTACATAATATAGATGATCTAATCTCTTTCCCTGCCTCTAGGGGTCGAGCTCACTATCCTAGGAACTGTTTCAACCACTTCTAAACTTAGCACTACAAATTAGGCAATCATAACAACTTGCCTCTATAAACTTGGAAACCAATTCATTCATTTAATTTGTACTCTTTTCATGCATGAATCATCTAGAAGAGTTACATAAGGGTAAAAGTGTCTAAAAATTACCATAATTACATCAAAGAGAATCATCATTCACCTCAAAAAGTCAAACTGAGTCAAATCTGCGTTTTCTGGGCTCTACAGTGCATTTCTGGGCAATTCTGCCTGACATGTCGCGCCCCCCTGCCTGACGGGTCGCACCCCTTTGGAGCCACGTTTGGGGCACTTGCAGGTGGAAAAATTGGGAAAGCGTAGGCTTTTTGGAAATTTCTGTGAGTCTACTTTCCAACCCAACTGGAATTTTTGAATTTGGAGTTCATTTGCCCTGTCAAAAAGAATTTCTCCCAAGACAGCTTTCTGCAGTTCAAAAAGGTGGCAGAAAGTCAAATTTTGCATGTTTTTTGACTTTCTGGAGGCCCAAAACTTCACAAAATCTCAAGTCCATCCATGTGCATATGAAACTTTGCATGAAAAATCTGGAAATGCTGAGTTTTTTTCAAATGGAGTTGCCGGGACGAAGGGTCTCACCGGGGGTGAGACCCGTTAATGGGAAAAACCTGTGTTTGGCACAAAAAATTCACAAATGACAAAATTTTCTCCAAATTTCTTGAAATTTGGGCTGAGAGTCCCCAATCAAGTACCATGCTCAGTCAAAGAGGCTTTGGCCAAAATTTGGAGCAGATCGGGCGTTTTCCTTCGTTTTTGTGCTTTGGCCAACCATCTTTGGAGCACCTTCGTTCTTGTCGGTATTTTTGACATTTATTTAAAACCATGACACCTGTGCAAAACATGAAGGAGGTTTTTCTTCCTTGGCATGTTGTGGACAAAAACCTCTCTCAAGTTTGAAAAAATCATCTTTGATTTCTCAGAAACATCATTTTAGTGAAACTTATCCCGATGTGTGGAACAAGGGGTTTGGTTGAAATGAAGCGAAATGAAGGGGATAAGGGGCTTCTAAATTCTTGAGGACATTTTTGGGAGTAGGGAGGGATGTTAGGAAGTAGGGGAAAGTGGAATCTCAGAGATTGATTGAGGGGAATGGGTCCAAAAGGGAAAAACATAGGCCCAACCTAGAAAATTGCCAGGTTGTAGCAAGAAACTAGGGTTTGTGCAAAAATGAGGATTTTGGGGGATCTGAGTGTTGGGAAGTGCTTGATAAGGTACATTAAGGATAGGGGAAGGTGTATGAACATCAGGAAACAAGTTTTTCCATTGATTTGACCGTCCAAGAGAAATTGCCTTCAAAACTCTAGGAGAGGGAAATGAACCTTGCCTAGGCACAACTGAAGCATGAATAAGCTGTATAATGACCCTATGGAGCTTGACATGATGATGACAACCCTCTGAATGATGATAGGCTCAGCTGAATAGTGACATAGGTTGGCATTTGGTCAACTTTGAAAAGAGTGAGAGCAAACCCTAGACCTAATGCCTAGTGACCAAATTTTGCTTGAAGACTCACTGAAATGACAAAATTTGACCTTGACACTTCAAAATCACTTTGTAAGAGCACATTTGATCACTGGAGGAAGGCTGGAAAGACTGACACTAACAGACCTGTGAATATCCTTTACTGTGCCTTTTTACTTTTACTATACATTTCAAGTTTTTACTGTCTATTTCAACAATAAAGCATTTAGTTTTTTTATGTCTCAGCGTCAGGCAGTTTGGATATTGATCATCTGTTTGTCTTTTAACTGTGAAAATTGTCTGTTTTAACATTTACTATGTAAATGATTTCTTCTACTTTGTCTTTTTTAGACCTGATTTCTGTTTGTAGAGGAAAATCATTTGAATTCATTTCTCGAGAATCTGGAACAAACAAGTTTTTAACTGGTATAAAAAATATTTATCCAGTTTGTTGGTCTTCTGCTAATCACCTACAAAATACAACAATTTTTAATAAAAATAGAGGTTGATAGGGAGGGCCACAATGGCTTCATTTGAGTTGAAAGGTCTGTGGATGGAGTCCGGAGCATTTTCGGGAGGTAAACAATGGTTAAATTGGTTGTAGATGCTTAGGGTGGCGCAGGAGGGTTATACAGGTTTTACAATGTAAACGAACGAAAAGAGCGAAAGTGAGGGTTTTCGCGTTTAAATGGGTAAACAGTTAACTTTTTAAAATTTGGCGCAAAATGAATAGTGGATCATTTTACTGTACGCAGGGGAGCGTTTTTAGAGGCTCATCGCACCGCTTTCGGATGTGGGGTGGTATTTTCTCAAGGGCACATGAATTAACATAGAGCCGTCATGTAACCACAAGGGGCCCAAGCAAAACCATGAATATCGTGTGCTATCGAGCGGGTAAAGGTCGGAGATCGGGAGCACGCGATATTGCTGTGGGTTGTTGGAACTGGGAGTGGAATATCTGATGGGTATCGCATGGTCAAGATGCACAGAGGGAACAGGTGCTGAGATTAGTGGGGCTCAAGGAATAATTACAAAGGATTTATAATTATTTTAATGAATAAGCGAGGTTTAAACATAAGTGGGTTAAAACATAATGCACGGGTTTATGGAGTGGGACCAAGGTTAACGACGACGAGATTTATTTAACCACACCAAGGGTGGTGGGTTAAAAAGTTCTTATATCAAGAAATAGAAATTTAATAGAGTTAATGTTAAGTAATGCAGGTTTTAATAAAACTTAGGTCAAAAGGGTCTTTAAGGGTTTTTGGGAATTTACAAGGGGAAAATGATTTTTCAAAGGGAAATGGTTTTCACACTAGGGAAAAGGGGTTTTTAGGTAGGGGAATGAGTTTGGAGGGTAAATTGCTAGGAAAATGTGTGAAACCAAGGGAAAGGGTGAAAATGAAGAGAAAAGGGGATATTAGTAAGTATGTAGTGGGGGATGAAATGAAATGATGGAGAGTTAGTTAAATCATCTAGTGAACATATTTTCACCTTCATAACTGCTCTTGCACACTGCAACACATGATCAAGCATGATAAATATGCTTATGCCTCAATCAACTTTGTACTTCTGCAACCTTTCTTCTACCTACCCTTTACTTACCCTAACCATTTTTCTTTACCTAATTGGGTGCATTTAAGCTAGCATACCCTTTTCTTCCTTTTTCTTTTGAAAAGCAAACTATCTAATTCTAACCTTATAACATCCAAGGGCTTAGCTTAAACTGATGAGCTCCTTATTATTCTCTACCTAACTACTGATCTGCCAAGATTAAATAGTTTAGCTAGCTCTTTATTCTCTAACTATAAACATGAAATTTAAAGCATGAACTAGTAAAGATTAAAATATTTGACTGTCATGGGTTGTGGCATTTATAAAAAGCTTCACACAACCATTATTTTTCATAATAAAGTAAAAATTAGTGGCCCTTGGACTTGCACACTTTCAGAGTTTATTGCTTTTTTATTTTCTCTCTAACTTAACATTTTATTTTTGCCTTCATTTTTAGGGCATTTATTCTAACATTTTCTTTGATATGGACATGTTATCAAGATATTTCCCAACATTTTTTATTCAATATTCTTTTTTTCCATATCTTAGCTTAAAATTTTTTGAAAAATATTTTCATTTTTTGGATTAATTTATTCTAACTTATCAAAACCAAAAAAATGCCACAACAAACCCTTCACCCACATATGTGAGTGGAACAGGCGTGCCCCCTCTTTTGGATCTTCAGGCTCAATTTTATGGATGTTGGTGGTGGTCATAGTGGCATTGGTATCCGCGTCAACGATTTGCACTCAGAGTTGGAAAATGCATCAGACTCAGAAGCCTTCAGCTCGAACACCATTGATTGCTTGGCCTGACACTCACTTGTGTTGTGAGTGGAGCTCTTATGGAACTCACACCACTTTCCCATGTCCTTCCTTGCCTTTGTGGTGTTGTTCTTTGCTTGTGACTTCGGTGGGTTATCCTAGGTCACCCCACCTTGGATTTTCTCTTTTTTCTATGGTTTGGGGCACCTTTCCCTTGGTTCAGATTTGCAGATCGAAAGTCTCGCTTTTTCTGTTTAAGCTTTTTCTCGATCTTAACAACATATTAGTATGCTGTACCGAGTGAGGATATGTCTAGGAAATCCATCTCATCTTGGATGAACCTATTTAGGTAGCCATGGTACTTGAGTACCAAATGTTTCTCAAAATCCTTGATATCCAACTTCGTGCAAAGGGTATGAAAAACATTAGTAAACTCTGACATTTCTTGGTCCCTTCCCTGTCGCAGTGTGATCCACTTTATGTATTTATCCTCATAGCTTCCGATAGGTTAGTACTGCTCCTTGATGGTGTCTAAAAATGAATCCCACCAATCCTTGACATGTGGGGCAACTTAGAGAAGAGAAAAAGTAATCTTTTCCCTGCTAGAAAAATCATGAATAGAAAAATATCCTTCTAGCAGATTTAACCATTTATTAATGGTGTCTGTATCTATATGACCCTAATATATGGGAAGGTAAAAGTTAAATTGTACCTTAAAGGGTGTGGCACTTCAAGAGTAGATGATGGAAGAAGATGTAATCGCTAAAGGATCTGGGAACAGTTGTCCATCATCGCATTCCTTTGTCGCTCGAGGGCTTCTTCGAGCAATATTTTGAAAGGATCTCTTTCCCCCTCATATTTCGTTTCTTCCCCCATGGGAGGATGTCAAGATTTGCGAGGTTGATCTTGCAAGGGTTCGACTAGTTCAAGCCCTAACTCCTTCTATCTCAACCTCGTTGGGGACATGCAAAGAAAAACAGAGAAAGCGCAGATTGCTCTGATACCACTTATCCGAATTTAAATAGGAACACAATAAATTATAGATATAAGCATGAATACAAAGAATAAACATAAATAACAATTCGTTTTATTAATATCAAATACTGAAATATACTTACAAACAAAATGGAAATAAGACTAGCTTAGGAGATGGCAGCTTATATCTCAGAAGAGATGTGGCAACTACATGCCTCTAAAATGTGTTACAATGAGGCTAGGGGGCCTATTTATTATTGAGAAATAATGAAACACCCCAAACATGAAAATACATAACCCTAAGAGATGAAGCACCAAAAGTATGGCCCCATTTGGGTCATGTTATCTCAAAATCTGACCCTGGAAGGCTGCAAACCAGGAAGACCTCAAGTAACTATTTCAAACCTACTTTAGGCTGAGGCTTAGCCTCCCCAACCAGAGAGGGCTCTCTCAAAGGATTAATGTTTTTGATTATGATTAAGATGGCTAACTCTTGTGAAACGAATGTAAAAATATGAGTGGTGGAAACATAATTAGAAGCTATCCATTGGGCTTATGGAGTCAACACCATTTCAGTATAACAATGGTATCAACCTTACATAGAAGTCAGGGCATTCAGGATTCAACACATTTAGAACATACCAGAAACATATAGGACCACATATTCTATGAATGTATATAGGAAATTAGAGCACCATGAGTGAGTTCTAAGTGATTACACATTCATACCACTGCAAATATTGGGAAAAGAACAATACAACACATTCTGAACATTGAATCCCTCCTGAGTCCTGAGAAGCAAAGCCAATCTTGTATTACTAAAACAAAGTCTTTTCATAAAGCCAAATAGCAGAGGTTTTTTCATTAAATTTCCAACCATTAGTACCTTGCTCTCTCTCCTATATATAGAATTCTTGAGATTCCTCCTCCAGCATGAGGGGAACTCGAATTCTGCTTCTATGATGACACCTATTAACATTTAAAAGTAACTAATAAATACAACTGACTGCTAACTAGCGGTTTAAGAGACCTAAGACAATTACGATTTTATCTCTGCATCATAGCATTTATTACAATCAATCTTCATTCTCTGACAAGTGGTTTCCTTCAGCTTTAGCCTTGATGGATGTTTAAAGCTCTTTGCTGGCCCTTACTGTCTTATCTCTTTACTACTGCTGAGAAATAGGAAACTGCCCCTATTTTTATGCTTTTGGTTTCCTCAAAGATATTTGTAAGTAATTAACCATGTTGATCTTCTTGAATTAGTAAACAATCTATTGGACTGCTACATCCTTCATGTGCTGTAAGCCTTTCCCATGTACATGTGTGATGACAAAAATTTCTTTAACGTTAATTGAAATGTCAAGTACAATGATGGTTATAATCATTTGCAGAACAAGAAACATAGATTTCATCTTTCTTTGCTCCGCTTGTTTTGTCACTGTTGAATGATTTGCATATTGTAAATGATCCTTCCCTGAAGTCCCTTTTAAAAGAACTTTCCCCCTGATTACTCAAAATTGGTCGACTGAGTTTGATTATGCAACTACAACAGTTTCATAGCGTGCTACGAAACTGCTGTGCAATTTGAAAACACAGCTTACTTGCCAAATTTTACTGTCTTGAGCCTCTTTATATTTCTATGATTCAAACTCTAACACCTTTGAACATAGTTTAACTGCTTTCTTGAAGTCTTTCAATTTAAGACAGCATGCTGCAAGATTCAGGTTACACAATACTTTCAAAACCTTTGATTGCGTTTTCTCCGCAGTACTGGAGGAACTGTCATGCTCAATATATTTTTCAGCCTTCTCATATTTCTTTGCAGCTCGCTCGTACTTTCCAACCTTGAACAAAGAATTTCCTTGCTCCTTCTTATGTTTAGAGGCCTCTATTTTCTCTGTTGTATCCATATCCCACGATTCTTTTTACTTAGTAAATGATATCATTTCCACCTCATAGGTAAGAGTTGAATTTGGTGGAATTACAACCATATCTCTCTGGGTTTCAATATTTCCAAAACCATATTCAGTCCCTATTGTAATCAGGGCAATCTCCCCTGTCTTCATGGTTTCCACTGCTTTATCAAGACCAGCAATGACTTGTCCTTCATCAACTACAAATTGGAAAGGCTCATAGCCTTCATATCCCTTCTTCTCAAAGATTCTGCCATCTTGCAGCTTAGTAGTATACCTAATTTGCACTACCATCCCGTCACTTGGTTTATCATACCCATCAGCTTCCTTGTGTAAAGATGAAAAATGTGCTCCCTGATATTGCCTGCTCTAGAATTCAAAGCACTGTATTTTGCATTTAAAACTTCAAAATGCCATTATTAGCACCTCGGGAACGAATAGCCATTGCAGATGAAATTGCCATTATTGCAACACTCAGAAAATCACTACTTGTTAGGTCATCACGATCTACTCCTTCCCACTCAAATTGCTCAATTATAGTTATTGTAGGTTTGATTCTTCTATCATATTCTACAGTTTATAGAAGCTTCAAATCATCACTGACAAAACTGTCTTCTTTGTCAAGGACCAATGACAACATTATCGCCTGACCCAAGTCCAAACTCTGACGATAAAAAACCAGAAATCCTTTGCAAATAATCCTTGAAAGAGTCCCATGAGATTTCTGACAGTGTAGACCTCAAGCGATCTGACTTCAAATCATTGCTTCAGCCAGCTTAGCAACTTCTTCAATAAAATCTTCGACATTAGTATTACTTGTTTGTGAACTATATAAATGTTTTGGCTCATACCAAATCATTAACTGGTTTAGAAATTCTAAAGCCTTGGCACAGTACCCTTTTGATTCCATCCAACAGATAGAGAAGTCCATGACGAAGAAATTTCAACCCTTTCTTTGAGGTAAGATCAACAACGAGAAGATGGGTAACTGGCTTCATGTCATATTCAGTTACTGGAGAATGTGAATATTGAAGTTTCACGACCACTGAATCCCTCTTCAAAACTGATGTAGCAGGGACACAAACTTCTGATGGTCCTTTCCCTCTCTAATGAGGCTTGTGAGATCTTCTAGTCCAGTATCAGAAATACATTGACAATAGTTAAAAATTAAATGCTGCAAACTTAGACAAATTTGCGATAGTCAAAGCCCTGAATCTGTCACTTCTGAACCAGAAATATCAACTACCAGGAGGGGCGGTCCCTGCGTTGCAAGAATTTTGAGCCAACTTTGCCTAGACTATTTCTCCCTGCTCTGTCGATCGGAGAGTTCCCATGACAAAACCAGGCGGTTGAGATTGAGTGGCCAGATATGTAGGTCCACCACCACGCCCAATAATTCCTCCACGACCATGGAATAGGTTAATACTAAATTCTTTACAAGAAGCTACAACATCTCCCTGTGCTTTATATATTTCCCATGCAGCAGTGAAACGCCCTACATATTTTCCTGAATCAAAATAACCAACCATAACCTTGTGGTGTCCATAATCATTTTCAATAATATGGTTTCGATACCAATTTATCGATAATGAAGATATTGTAGCCAGTTTTGGGTATCATGCAGCTGACTGAAAAAATATTGATCATCCACAAAAATATAGTGCAATAAGATAAAACCGCCCAGAATAAACATCCACTTCTTCCCAAATGAAATCTGTGATCAGCTAGCAGAAGAAAAACATCGGGTATTGAATGAGATGTAAACCAACTCAATTTAGTTCAGAAATCATAAATTAAGACCAAGAGATAGGCGAAGTGTATAAGTTGACAACTGTTAATGTAAACATAATGGATTTTGATGGATATGACAGCCGTGTAAGATTGGCTATGGATTCGAACAAATCCCTGATTTCGTAGCATAGCCAGTGCAAAATGTGGGTTTTGCACTACGAAAACACCTAAACAGAGTTTATGCGCTATGAAAACTCCTAAACAGTTTCGTAACACATAAGAACCTTCGAACAAAGCTAATACATGGAAACTATGTGAGTTATGAGACCAGTGATGAATGAGAATGGATAGTTGACCTTTATTTAACCGTCCCACCAAGACTCCTAGGACTTAGACACTAAAGTAAACAAAAAATTAAACCTAGACTAGCACCTAACCTTTACAATCAAACTGATGTGAACAATTTGTAAATTGTTTCTTAAGTGATAACAGGTCAATTGGTACATCAATTTCCTGGGGTCGTAACTTTGGCATACGATCTTCATTTGACGCACACAATACCTCATTAGAAAGATCTATCCAAGGACACAAACTTCTAACCAAAAAACACTAGTTTCCATTCAATATTGGCCCCAAGTTTCCCAAAAATGTTGTTTAGGGCCTCAAAATGGCTCCGGAAGTTCAGGACCCGAAAAACTACCAAAAATAGTAAACTGTGCTACAATTAAAGAAAGTGAAAAACTAAAAGAGAGAGTGATGGGATTCCCAGTGGAATAAGCATCTAGACACAAAAATCCATCTGGATCAGTCCTCCCCCCTTAGGAAGCAGTGGTCCCTATTGCGTTGAGTGCCTCCATAAGATGGGGAAACTTATGCTAAACTTGGTCCCTGGTGAGCCGTTTGCCTTGGTGCAGGAGTTGGTCAGCTTTGACAAATAGATATAGTTGGATCTTTTGCTGGTGAGTGTTCTTGAATTGTGTGTCCATAATATGATTAGTTGTGGCATGTCCATGCAATCTGGGTTTAACTCTATTGGTGTGAGCTGTTTTTCAATGTCTGATGTGTCTAGAAATGGTGGGAAGTATGGTCGAAGGCGGTCCATATTGAACACTAGATGCAGACCAAGGAATGGTGGAATGATGAGCTCAAAAGCATTGTCTCCCATAGCCTTGGTAAGGGGATCTCCTTGGTAAGAAATCCCAATTATACCTCGAACCGTTTGGTGTAGGAGTCCCAACAGTGGGTCGGGTAATGCCTTGACTGTGATTTCACATAAAGGCAAGTAAGATAAATTTGTTGGTAGCAAGGGTGTGATAGTTGCAGTGAGACAAGGAAGGTGCATGAGAAGTTCTAACACACAGGGGTTGAGATGAGTGCGCCCCTTAGAAACCTGTGATAACACGCGGTTAAGAAGGGAACACATGAGTAAAGATGCATGACAACATGGAAGGAAAGTTAGCAAGCAATCCAAAGTGATGGTTAAACCAACAATACAATTCAGAAAGATTCATATATACATACATAGAAAGCTATACATGCATGTGCAAGCAAACCAATACATATATCAATTAGAGTAAGCCAGATAGTGTAGAATACAATAAAACATATGCATGAAACATGTTGGCTCTTGTTATATTAAGAAGTGTAAGTTCTAGTCATACAATACATCCATGTCCAACCACTACTTCCAATAGCATAATATTACAACCACAACCTCATGCTCCTCCAGAGAGATGTACTAGCTCTACGTAGTGGAGAAGCCAAGGTTCGTTACAATACTGTCCAAGCTCTCGCCAAGATAGTCTTATTGGAAGCTTGGCTGACCAAAAGCTTTTGTAATGAGTTATGAGGTTATATTTGAAGCAAAGGGTGAGGTGACCCTTGAAATTCCCCTTTGTGACAGTTCATCTACCCTCATGACTCTTCATCTAATCTATGACTATTACATCCAACTATCAACACTTGAACTTCCACTTGAAAAGACGTTACATTACAATGCACATGTGCTCATGTGAGACAAAATGGCTTGAGAAAGCCATGCAAGACATCATTGACACTCGGTCCTATTGTGGTGAGACCAACTCTTTGACATGCTTGTGATGGTGAAGGTGGTGAGCTGATGCCAAGATTGGTCGTCCATGATGGTGTGCATGCACTCAACGGTGACATCTTGCTGAAGCAAACTCTTGCCTCCGTTGTATCCAAGTGCAATGGTATGGCTCCTCCATCCAATCGTCTGCTAACATGTGCATGGTCTTCTAGGGTGCACTCGAGCAATGATAAACTGATGCATAGTGTCTGTGCTGATCTTCTAGTGTGTGCTTGTGGTCATGCACATCAACTGTAAACTAAATTTTCAGTTCTAGTCGGACTTTCTTCTTGTCTTCACCTTGGTGAGTGTGTTGAATGGGTGGGATCACATGCATGCGAATAATGAAATTCATGTTGCTGCATTCCCTTGCATGCGATAAAAAACACTACTCACCTTTTCTGCTCTGTGCCAGCTACTAGGATGGATCTATAACTTGTATGAGTGCAGTTTCATCTGTGAGTGCATGTTGCACCCCCTAGTGTTCTTGTTCCTGTTGCAACTCATTTGCTTGTCCATGTAGCTCATGTTCTTCCTTGAGTTGCTACTTCAGCACATGAAACTCCTTCTTTGTTCCATTCTCTGTCTTCACGTGATCTTCATGTCATGCCGTCATCTCATAGCCTAAGTCTCCAAAGTTGCTTTCATCACCAATTGATCTGTTTGAGCTTGCAACTTTGATCCCCCTTTGTGTTGTCAACAACCTTCCTCTTGCATTTGTTGCATCTAGTATGCTACCTTCAGCTGCTATTCATGATGTTGCTCGCTGTGATGCTGCTGTTGTCATATATTGATGTCCTTGTCTACGAAAAACTTGATGTCTTTGTGGGTAGGCAAGTCCATAGACACTTGATCGACTGCATCTCCAAGTGTGCTCTGAATGGTGTCTTTGACTCTGTTGTCTTGGAAACCATTGTACCTATACTGCTGATAGGTAGATGAACATCTACGATACCTAGGGACATGGAAACACTCATGGCAAGTAATCTGTTAGTTGAAAACCAAAATGAACTTGAGAACTGACATGCAACATACCTGTGTGACTGATCATGAAGGTTGCACAATTTCTGCCGGGAGGTCGGAAGACTGGCCGCCGAGACTGTGCAAGGCACAGTCTGGGCTACTGGGAGGCTGACTGACTACTGGAACTGTGCAATGCACAGTCTAGTCTAACTGCTACCTACGGTAATTGTGCAATGTGCAATCTCAGCTGGTAATGGATGCAGGCTCAGTGACTGCATTGCGCAATTTTTTAGGTCAGCATTCATTTTCTCTCAAAATTGTGCAATGCAAGACTGGAGGATAGTCACTAGGAAGAAATGCACATTTCTTGAGAGGAAGATAAAGCCTTGCCTCTGAGGATTGCACAATGCTGTCTTAGTGAGGTAGAGTTTGAGCTAAGGCTGCCCAGACTCGCCAACGGAAATTGAAAGTGAATGCATGGCGATACTGAGTGTAAGCATAAGTGAATGATTTTTCATGCAAACCATGAATGCCATATTTAGAAAATGGAACAACATGGATGTGGGTGAGGCGAGTCACTGAATGAGTGACTGTTCATGAAAATAGTTTCATGCATGAAACAACAATGAGATGTTAACGGAAACTGAAATGGTGCTAGTACAAGCTAGTATGTATCAAAATGACAGTAAGTGCTCACTGAAATCAAGTAGACAACATTCATATGAAGCAAAACAAAAAAAGCACTAGAAATGCAACACAAGACATGGAAAGCGAGCTTACCCAAAAATAGTTGGGCTGAATGTGACGACGACTCCTGGATGCGATGTGGGATGTTAGAGCTGCAAGGTTGATGTTAGGAATGAGCTTTGCAGCATCCGGTTCATGGGTTTTGATAAAATTGAAGATGTGATGCACATGCCACAAATATAGGAAGAGCGACACTTCATGGGAGGTTTTTGAGATGATCCTTGCATGCAACCTCCAACTGCTAAAAGTAGATCCCTGAATCAAGGGATGCCTTTGAATGCTACCTTGGGAAAAGCAGCCCATGCATGCAAATTGGTTTTTCTTGGCCCTGGAGGGAACTGGTTAACTCAACTACACATGCAAGAGGCTGCTCAACTGCTGGGAGAAAATGTGCATTTCTAGAAGGGAGCTGGGCTGGTTACCCATAAGATTTACACAATTTCTTGGCATTGTAGCTAACTCCTACCCAGGATTGTGCAAGTCAAGGGATGAGCAGCGATGCTGGAGGAATTGCACAATTTTTTGGATGAAGATTGACTGGAAGAATTGCTCAATTCTAGAGCCTAGTAGGTTTCCAGACAGAACTACGCAATTTCTGGAGGGAAGGTTAGTTGCCCTCTAAATTGTGCAATTTCTTAAGGGATCCGCTTAGCCTGCAACTGGACCAAGTTCGAAGAAACAACCCGTGAGGGGAATGCAACAAGCTCTGATGGAAAGGATGTCATTATGCAAGAAAATCACCGAATCTTGTGTACTTGGCAAAGTAAGACATGCTGCTATGATATTTTGGTAGGGAGGCTCGAAAACAAGCTAAGGAAATTTTTTAGAGGGTGGTTGTAGCCGCTACAACACTTGGAAACACACTGGTAGAACTCCAGCTATCTGAATGGACCTTGTTCATGAAAATCAAGTCTAACACCTCTGGAAGTATTGTTCAGTTCTCAGTTCATCTTGGTTCCCACTCTTGCTTGATTGTAAGATGTAGCATCTTCCAAGCTCTTGGTCGATTGACACACATTCCAAGCCAAGTCAACGCAATTGTTTTGATTGGGATCGAGGGGTATATTGGTGCATAAGTAGTATAATCGTTAGAGTCTTAGTTTCATCTCTAGTGTTGCTCTTTTGCCAGCAGGCCTGGACAGTACCTCGACAAAGTCACATAGGAAGACAAGAATGGATCCACTGCCAGTGAGCCTAGTCAGTACCCTGACGGAGTTACTTGCATCACCTCTCTACATAGGAAGCCTTTCTCTTCTTTCCCCTTATTCATTTTCTTTTTTTCAAACTTTTTTCTTTTTACTTTTTCATATTTTTTTTTTCATTTTTCATCTTCATAAGTGTGCATAGGACTTATTCATTTCAGAGGCGGAAGAGGGATCCTGACTTATTGAGAGAAGACGAGGTTGTTCCTACAGAGAAGTATTTTATTATACCTCTAACATGCCTATTAACGTTTTCCCCCTCACCTTACTCTACTTGATTGGGCTAACAAGGGTTAATCCAAAAACAAGCGACTAGAGTAGGTGATACTAGTTAGCACAAAAGTTTTGTGTTTTCACCAAGGTTTACTTTGAACAATATGTATTTTCCATTGATGTACCATGGAATGAAAACAATAGATAAGAAAATGTTGATAGTTGTACAAGTCCTCTTGTACTATACCCATCTTGTTTCAAGAGTCATACATGGTTTCATGCGAAGCTAACCTACGAATAAAAGAAGCAAACAAACAACAAAGCAAAGAAGAAGCAAAAGAAAAAGTGAAAGCAAAGAGAGTAAGCAAACAAGCAAGTAGACAAACAAACCAAAAAAGCAAGTAAGAAAACACGCATACAAGCAAACATATTGAAAGCAAAAACTACTCCTACTCTTAAGCTAACAATGCATGGGCCATGTCACGTGAAGTGATACTTCCAATGTAGCCACCAACACATTGGTTGATCCATGTTGGTGAAGGTGTTGGGGCAGGGTCCCCTAGGATCGATTTTGGGGTTAAAAGCCCAAGTTTTGGGGTAGAAAGCCCAATTTTTTGTATGTAAAGTGTAAAGTATCTGCAATTTGTGGTCACGGAGCGCGTAGATGTAAAGTGTCATAAAGGGTTTCCGCCCTTCTTTTATGTAAGTTTTGTCAGCTTAAGATGATCAGGGTAAATATGAAAATAAGAGTAGTTACAGAAGCGCGTAAGTGGTTGATTTGCCTAGTTAGGGTCCGTGAACGAGAGTTGTAGACCTTTACGAAGGTCTAGAGGGTGACTAAGGGAAGTATATCGATAAGCCCTAAAAAGTTTATTGCTCTGCGTGAAGGCAAAGTTAGGAAATATTTGACATCACTACCATCTCTGGGTGCGGAAACTTGGTTCCAGCATCCCCCCATACTGATTAGGGTGAGACTTCAGTTCGTGCTTTGTGGATTGATGCCGAAAGGGCCAGTAGTGTAGGGATTTGTTTAGCTAAATTAACGCTGAACCTGGGTCAGGGCCCACTAAGCCAACAAATGGTTCTGTTGCCAGGACCAGGATCTGCATAAAGAGATGTATGATGTTGCATCACTGGAATCCAACTAAGAAGGAAATTGAACACTGGTTGGATAGGAAGATCCACAAATTCATGGCGCAAGATAAAAAAAATCCATGATGGACGAAAAAACAGTGGTTAGACAGATTTATGTACATAGAGATACATGAAATCTTCTTCTGTTCCTTCCCTGTTGAATTATACGGGTGGATTGTTAAATTGGTAGATGACCAAGGAAGGTGGAGGCTTGATAGTTCGATAGTATGGACCTCAGAGTTAGTGTGGAGATTGGAAGCCACGGAAGATAAGATCACACGCATTGTCAATCACTGGCTCGATCGTATCATAGTAGGATTCGTGATAGAGTTCGTAGATGATACTTTGGTTAGTTACAGTGAAGCAGAGCGCCGCTTTTTCAAGGGACCGAGAGGTAAGTATTTAAGGTCTTTAAATACTTGGATTAAGATGCTCCTATGTGAAAAGTGGGTTATGCAGTTAACTTGATGTTTGAGCTACGCAAAGTGAAAATATCTTCAGGGATAGAGGAAGA
This sequence comes from Pinus taeda, assembly GCA_000404065.3. Taxonomy (NCBI): domain Eukaryota; kingdom Viridiplantae; phylum Streptophyta; class Pinopsida; order Pinales; family Pinaceae; genus Pinus; species Pinus taeda. The sequence continues at coordinate 35,835 of APFE031402541.1, read as the reverse complement.
ACATGCCTTGAATATAGCCCACTGATCCAACCTCCTCTAAGAGATGACAAGGAAATAACACATGCTTCACCACAAAGCGCTGTTCAATTAATAAAATGAGAGTTCCCGCAAATACCCCATCCACCTACGCCACCTCTGCATTCACCTCCACAAAATACACCTTCGCCCACATTCCCACCACCTCCACCATCGATCAATATCGAAAATGTAGTAAAGTTGCCTGTTTGCAAGGGTTCGGGAATTGAGGACCCAGACCTGTTTTGGTTTGTCGTAAAAGCCATATGGGAGGCTCAAGGTATAACAGGCGATTAGATGAAGAAAGAAACATTGGTCACTACTTTACAAGAATGCGAACTGACATGGTACAATAATTACTGCATTGATAACCTAATGGCTTCGTTAGTAGGGATTCAGACCATGCTAAATAAGGAGTTTAGTAGGCCTAAGTCTCAATCAATTGTGGGATTCAAGGAGATCATGATGAAGCCTGGTGAGACACCCTAGGATATGGATCAGAGATTGAAGTGCATGATCCGCAAAGGCAACATGAATCTTACAGATGGGCAAAAATGCGAATGGTTTGTGGCTTTGCTCTTGCCTCATCTAAGGATTGCTTTATCGCAACAAAATATTGGTACCTAGGCGGAAGCCCTGGTGATTGCAATGAGATTACATGAGACGCCAATGAAAGATGCTAATTTGGGAGTTCAACATATTCATGTGTAGTTGCAGAACCTTTTCCTAGAGTTTCAAAGCTTGAAGAAGGATAGACCAGTTCAGCCAGAGGTGCGCTAAGAAGTTTGGTGCATGAAATGTGAAAGCCAGGGACATGACAAATATCATTGCCCAATATTCGTGAATTATTTTGCTGCAGGAGGGGTGATGCCTCTAAGGCCAGAAGCTTAAGTAGGGCTAAGTTCAAGGCCCTTGACTATGGTGTGCTATATGTTAGGTGGTTGGAAAACATGTGACAGACAATTGTCACTTGCTGCAAAAATTTGTACAGACACCACAACAACTCTTCTGCAATTTTTGTCAATCAGTGGGTCATGATGAGAATAACTATCGTAGCTATGAGCTAATGATGGATAGAATGCCCACATATAAGTGTAGGCAAAAACTTGACCTCCGGATCAATGTGCTGGGGGAGCACGAGGAGGATTTCAAGGGTGTGGGTGAGGCCGAGGTGGAGGAGGACCTGGTAGAGGTCGAGGACAGGTGATTTTCTACAACTGTGGGGGGCCAGGACACTATGCGCGAGAACGCATGAACCTAAAACACCTGTTGTGTAGATATGCACTCAGTTTGACCACGTGATAGAAGACTGCCCTGTATTACTGGCTAAGATATGCAAAAAAGGGGCACAACCTTAGTAGCCTACCCAAAATCTACAGATGATGAGGGTTGGACCCTGCGAAGAGGATCCTAATGTGAACATCGTGATGTGAAGTGGAATGATGACTGGAGAAGACAAGGGAAAGAAGACTGAATAAGGTGAATGGGTCCGTAATGCTCCAAAAAAGGAGGTTGGCTTTGATTTGGAGTGCGCGAAGGAAACCTTCATGGAAGCAAAGAAAAGCTTCATTGAGGTTTCTACCTCAAGAAATTAGGATAAGAAGTCTGAAGAAATGGACCCATCCATACTGACTACATTTTTGGAAACTTATATGAATCTTCTTCGATATAGCAAGGCCATAAAGGGATTATAGGAGTTGATTAATAAATGTGTTGGTAATACTCCTGAAGGCCCGTGCATGATCAGGAAGATTGGTAAGCACAAGGCAAGAACATGGCGAGAGATGAGACTAACCGCGCAAATAGGATAATATGAAATGGACCAAGTTATTCTAGATCTAGGGTTCGACGTGAATGTTTTGCCTTAGCAAACATGGGAGAGAATGGGGAGAATTGCGCTACTGTGGTTTCCTATTCAACTGAGGATGGTCAATCAACCAAATATTATCCCCATGGGAAGATTACAGGGAGTGACAGTTGATATCAAAGGCGCAAGCGTGTTGGCCAATTTTGAGGTGATAGAGATTGTGGATGAAAACAATCCCTACCCTGCACTCCTTGGGATCAATTGGGCTATCAACATGAATGGGGTGATTAATTTGAAGAAGTGGATGATGTCATTTGAAAGAAAATTGCTCTGTGTAGTAGTACCATTAGACCCTGCAGAAGGACGCGCTACACTGAACTAGTGCACGATTATGAAAGTGATGATGATTTGGACCAGATTTATAAGATAATGAAGTGAGATCAAGATTGGGTGAATTTGATAGTTGATGGACGTCTTGCATGGGACCACAAAATATCCTGCACATCGGACTCAGATGAGGAATTGGAACACTGGCAGAATAGATTGCACGAAGTATCTATGCTACAATGTAACCCGATGACCAAATCACTGCATTGCGTATCATTAGAGGTAATAAGTCTGCCTTACTATGATGGTTTAACTAATGTTGATAAATTTCTGGATGCATTTGAAAGGGAGGTCCTATAGAAGCATCGCTTCCAAGCCTTGGACTTGGTGCTATGTGCTACACCTACAAGATGGTGGGGTACGCATAAATACAACTTCGATGGATGGCACAAATATAGAAGAATGATGAGGTGTGTTTTGGTCACCCAAAGGTATGGTTGATAGAAATACGATGGAAGGAGTGATCCGCATGATCACTTAACCAAATGGACCGATACTTATGGAGCAGAACCACAACTAGAGTGGGTGCATCTGTTCTGTCACACCTTGGATGTGATACCTATGAATTGGTACTTGGGGACAAAGCTCCACCATGGCACAAATGAATACATTCTTGATGACATTCAAATTTGAAGATGGATTTGAGTGCATTGATGAAGTGCTACAGGAGGTCAAAGCAACGATCTTTAGAATACCACAAGATCCCTTGGATTTGATTCAATCGGATTGGACCACCCAGCTATGCCATGCACTGGATTGCTATAATGTGATTGCTGAAGAAGAAGATGAGGATCTAAGGAAAATCAATATCCTAGAAATAGAGGGACACTACAAAGTTGAGGGGCCATAGACATAAAACATAGATATCACCGCGCCGCTGAAAACAAGACAAGTGAACATTGGGATAGAGGTGGAACCAATGTTTGTGAAGATAGGGGACTACTGGGATGATGCTACAATGGATAAGGTCATTGAGTTGCTCCATGAATACCAGGACTTGTTCCCTACGAAGTTCCCAGAATTAAAGTGGATAATAGGGGATCTAGGAGTTATGAAAATTATGTTGAAACTGAACGTGAAACCGATCAAGCAAAGGCCTTACCACCTCAATCTAAAGTATAAATAAAAGGTCTGCTTAGAGTTGGATAAAATGCTTGCGGCACATATTATTAAACTAATGGAAGAATCTGATTGGGTGAGCCCAAAAGTAGTTCAGGAAAAGAAGCAAAAGGATGAGAAAGGATATGCGTAGATCTCAGGATGCTGAATGACGCTTACGTGCATGATCCTTTTTCGACTCCATTCACCGATGAAGTGTTGGATAATGTAGGAGGACAAGAAACATATTCGTCCACTGATGGGTTCTCTGGGTACCATTAGATCAAGATTGCATCGGAGGACAGAAATAAGACAACCTTCACAATCGAATGGGGATGCTTTTAGTATACTATAATGCCTTTTGGACTGAAGAACACACTGACAATCTTTTCATGCATAGTCATCACAACATTAAATGACTTCATTCACAAGTTTCTGGAGGTATACTTTGACGATTTGACGATGTTTGGACTGGTGAAACGCCATGTAGCTAGCCTATGCTTGAAGCTGGATACATGTCGAAGGTATCATATCATGCTCAATTTGAAGAAATGTTTGTTCTGTGTTCCTTTCAGAACCTTTCTAGGCCATGTGGTGTGCAGACAAGGATTAATGGTGGTCCCAACTAAGATAGCAGTTATAATTAATTTGGAGGTGCCAAGAAGTGTGAAACAACTGCGCGTAATGTTGGGGCATACAAGCTACTATAGAAATCTCATCAAGAGTTATGCCTAGATTACCACGCTGATGGAGAAGCTGCTAAAGAATGATGTTACATTCTGTTGGAATGAAGAATGTTAGTGAAGCTTAGATGTGTTAAAAGAAAAGATGGTCACCACACCGATCCTAGTCTTCTCGGATTGGAAGAAGGAATTTCATGTGCATGTGGACACATCATGTATTATGCCCGGGGTAGTACTGACATAGGCCAGTGAGGGAGAGTTGGATTACCCTACAGCGTTTGCAAGTAGGAAGTTATCTAAAGCTATGAAGAACTATTCAATGATAGAACACGACAATTTGGCTATGGTGTATGTGCTCCAAAATTTTAGACACTACTTTCTAGATGGACACTTTAAGATGTATACAGAAGATTCTACATTGAAGTAATTGGTTAACAAGCCTGTGTTCGGGGGGAAGATATGTAGATCACTGTTTCTATTTCAAGAATATGATTTCAAAGTCATTGTGAAGCCAGGACAATTGAATGCAGGACCAAATCATCTATCACGCATTGAAATAGGAGAGGAGCATACTAATTTGGAGGACAAGCTACTTGACATGCAACTCTTTGTTGTGCGTGTAGCTGGTGGTGTGCGCAACAGACTTTTCTATCATTACAGGACATTTATATAAAATGGGCTCAGATGAAATTTTGCAACATTATGTACTTGAGTTTGAGTAGAACATCATCCTTGCTGAAGCTCATGGAGGGGCTGTGGGAGGACATTATGTAGGAAAAGCAACAACGCAGAAGATTTTACGCGTTGGGTTGTGGTGGCCAACACTACATAAGGATTCCAAGGCTTACTGTAAGGCATGTGATGCATGTCAGAGGATGGGCAGGCCATCACGGAGGGATGATCTACCTCTGAATCTGCGACTCTCGTTACAACCATTCGAGAAATGGGCCATTGATTTTGTAGGCCCGATTCAGCCTCTAGGAAAGAAGATGGGTGCTCAGTATATCATCACTGTGACGAAGTATTTGACCAGATGGGTGGAGGGGTAGCCCGTGAAGGACTATACAGGGGCAACAATAACAAAGCTCCTCTTTGAATATGTGCTGACTAGGTTTGGTTGCCCAAATATTTTGATGAGCGATTACGGTACACATTTCCTTAATGAAATGATCAGCATGCTAACGAAGGAATTCCAAGTTTATCATCCAAAGAGCACGGTATATCACCCATACATTAATGGGATGGTTGAAGTATTTAATAATATATTGGAGAACATGTTGATGAAGGTTTACAATGCACAAAGGAATGATTGGGATGTGCACATACCCGCGATGCTATGGGCTTATAGAACTACTTGTAAGAAAATGATTGGATAGACACCCTTCAGGCTGGTTTATGGCATAGAAGCTATGATGCCAATGGAGTATATTGTATCTAGTCTACGTATAGTATCATTCATAGGAATGGTGGATCGCGGAGCCTTGGAAGAGAGGCTCACACAGCTAACAGAGCTTGAAGAAGATAGGTTTTTGGCTGGATTCCATCAGCCAGCTCAGAAGGAGTGCGAAAAAGCATGGCATGATTGACACATCAAAATTCACACCTTCAAGATAAATGATTTGGTTTTATTATATGACAACAAGTTTGATAAATTTCTAGGAAAATTTCAGATGCATTAGCTGGGGCCATATGTCATCAAAGAGATTATCGATGGTGGAGCAGTTCAATTGGTGAAATTGAATGGAGATCCATTTTCTAGAAAGTTAAATGGAAACTGATTGAAGCCATACATCGGAGATCCAACCAGATGACTATATGATGGAAGCATAGTATTAGTGCTCCACGTAGATGAAAGGAGGCATGGGACTATAAACTACACTGCCTGGGTTGTAGAGCTGCGTGACTTGGGGACTATGCGGGATGGAAGAATGTCACAACATTAGCAGAAGCACGAAGAGAGCTATGCTATTGGAGGAGAGACTGTGTAGGGCAGCCAGAAAGTGACTGTTACAGTCATTGTTCATGATTCGACAGTGAGAAAATGCTAAGTGGAGCGCCGGGGGTGGGGGGGGTTGTGGCATCTAAGGTGGAATTTAAATGTGATATATTTGAAAATCTGCCACAAATCTAGCATATATGAATGGATTTTGGGGGGAATGGTTGGATTTGAATTCAAATTTGCCTCTAAATTATAGATGGCCACCCAACAATAAACATTTTGCATTGTGAGAGTTGAGGTGTCAAGTTATCGGTTGCACATGAACCCTGCAAGTTTTGAGGAATTGGTGGCTAGTTCAGTGTTTGACAGGTTGCCTAAGGAAACTTAGGAGCTCCTTAATACCCTGATGTCGACACTCATGGGAACTACAAGTATTGGAGGATCGATGGCCTCTGAGGGAGCTACCCCTGAGGTTGTAAGTGTGGAGATGCTCGCCGCAGTGCCAAAATCATTGAGGTCACCTAGGACGAAGCCTACACTGGAAGGAGAGGCTTCCAAGACAAAGAAGGACAAACAAAAAGCAACATAGCCAGTGCGCGAGTCATCAAGGAAGCACCAGAAGAAAGAGAAACCCACTGTGTAGGAGAAAGGCAAGGTGGTAAACTTAGAATCCGACGAGGGCACTGAAGAAACTGGTATGGGTGCATAGGACATTGACATTGAGGGTGTAGTTCCTATCTTAAAGCTACCAAAATACATCCCTCTGTGCCGGGGTAAGGTGAAGATCCCAAAGGACCCATATGAGGGAAAGATTATTCTTAATACACCGCTATTGCCAAAAAATATTACATTTGAAGGATCGTGCTTGGCGCGCATCCCCCACCTAAAACTTGAAGATTGGGACTTGGCAGACACAGAGTAGTTCCCCCACCTGGCTGCTGGTAATTTCATGCATAGGGCATTCTATAAGGATTTGGGTGTCACCGCACTGGAGACAGTGAAGTGGATTTGTGGGGTGGAGAAAGCAGGATTTTTGAACTTGATATGGGTATCACATTACCACCGCGCACCCATAAATTTGACAGTTAGCAAACAATTGTTGTGCCTGGTGCACGACGGGTGCCTTTGGTTGGAGGAGCCAATCCCTATAATTGATATGCTGATCCATAGGATCACTCGGCTACCCCACTTAGGAATAAATCAATCCAAGGCATTTAGCAAAAAGTTGGGCGAATGCATCCTAACCGAGAGAATGAAGGACAAGTTTTAACTTGTCAAGAAGCTCTGTGGATATTCAATTTCAAGCATAAACGAACCCGCGGTGAAAGTAGCCACCCAAATATTAGTTGGGAAAGTAATGTGGAAGTGTTGGGCAGATGAGGTACTGACACCAATATTTTCATTATAGGTCTAGTACGCGGAGGGCATGCAATTCAATTGGGTGTGCTACCTTTGCAGCGAGTTCCTCGTGAACTGTAAAGAAGCATAAGATCACATCAAGGAGTTCCACTACTCTTGGTTGTTGTTATCAATTGTGTTCGTTTCATGGCGGTTGCTGGAGGACAGTCAATTTCCTTCGATCACGATAAATTTGCCAGAAGCAGCGGAGTTTTCTTCACTATGGGCCACGAAGGATGTTTAGTGGGCCCATGGCAACAAGGTATACTGGGTTTTGATGGAGATGAGTATTAATAGGGCCATCAACTACAAGCCAAGATTGCCACCAAATTCCTTTGAGTAGTTGTTAGGATACACGAGGTTGAAAGTGAACTTCCATTATATCTCCATCTGGGTGTGGAAAGACCCAGAACAAAAATGGTATGATCTCCCATACCTTGTGACGGATGATGCGATAGCAGCAATCCTCGATCGTTGGCCAGTCGAGTGGCTCACGACCTCATATTTATCATCCGGGTCTAGTAAGTATGCAGGAAAGATGAAGAAGGAGGAGGCCCAGTAAAAAATGTAGAAGTTGGTCGAAAAATGGAAAAAGGAGATTGAGGAAAAAGCAAGAGCAGAAGTGGAGCACGTTGTGAAGGAACAGGAGGAAGAGCACGACTCTGACAGGAGTCAGAAGTCTCCTTCACTATAGATGGAGGAAGAGGAGCAATCTAAATAGTGTGGTGGAGATCAGGAGAGCACCCCCTTCTGCATGAAGTGGAATCAGGAGCAGGAGAAAGAAGGGCCACAGAAGAAGATCTAGGCTACTAAGTCATCACTCAAACCAATCACCTTGAAAGAAGGTGACTTAGATGAAATTGGGGTTAAGGTCAAGGACGCGACCATGGAACTATAGCAGAAGCAATCATTGGTGGCCATTCATAAGGGTCTACGTAAGCTGCATATCGAAAATACTCAACTGGAGGCCGGTGTAGGGCTGGGCAGTGCAACGTTGATTAGTTTGGTGCCGGGGACCACTAGAGTAGAAGAGATGGTTCGCTCCTTAGATCCTCGGGCCATTGCACTACCTGATGGAGCCCTAAGAGTGGAGATAGAGGCTGACATGGCTGCTTTAAGGAACATTGATCTCAACTTGGCCATGCTCCCAAGAGAATTCCTCCACACACTGCAAGTAGGTGTGATCGCGGAGCTGAGGGCCTGAGAGCAGCGTGTGTTGAGTGTGATCAGCAAGTAGAAGGTTAATAGTGAACAATTGTTCATCAAGAAAAAATTAGTGATAGAAACCTGGAAGAAGGTCCAGGAGAAGAATGAGCACACCACAACGGTGGTAGCAGAGGCGTGCAAAACCGTTTCAAAACTGCACATCCCTGAAGAGGCGCATATGGATGCCAAGGTTCAGAAGTTGGATGCAGGTGTGTGCGATGCTCGGACCGAGATAGCCAAGTTTCAGTTTGAGCTGAACCTAAAAAGTACAGAGCTCAAGTTGAGGGAACAACCTTTAACTCCACCAGAAGTTAGAGAGCAGCGCGAGGGAGCTGTCAAGAATGCAGTTGCTGTAGTAGATACCGTGGTGGCAGATTGCACTGTGTTTTTCGAGCAATCGCTGGAGGTACTTACCAGTCTACAGGAAGATCCCAACCTATAGAGGTTAAAAACCAAGGCAAGGGAATTGCAATAGTGATATGATAGTGGCGGTGCATGTTATCACTATCACGAAGAAATTGGAAAAGCTGTAGGAGGTTAAGGAATTAAAAGAACAGGTAGATGGAGTGCAACGAAGAGAGGCCGTACTCAAGGCCAGATTGGGGCCTAGGCTAGATGAGGCTTATGTGTTCATCTCCACCATTGAGGAAAAAATTACTAGCCTGCATACAACACAACAAAAGATCCAGGCAGATATCGCAGGACCAACAATGAAGTAGCTGGTAGAGTAGGTTAAGCAGGCAGCGACAGAGTGTACCGATGAAGTTGTAGTGCTACAAGTGGAGTTGGGAGGTCTTTGCAACAAGTTCTCTATGCTAGTAGAGTGACTTGGGGGCGAGTCACCATATTTGCTTTGGAGGTCTGCTGGGACAAGGTCCCATAGGGTTGATCATGGGGTTAAAAGCCCAATTTTTGGGACATAAAGCCTAAGTTTCTGCATGTAAAGTGTAAATTCTCCTCAATTTGTGGTCGCAGAGCATGCAGATTGTCACTAGTTTCCTTTGAGTAGTTGTCGAGATACATGAGGTTGAAAGCGAACTTCCATTGTATCTCCATCCGGGCGTGGAAAGACCCTGAACAAAAATGGTATGATCTCCCATACCTTGTGATGGATGATGTGACAGTAGCGGCCCTCGATCGTTGGCCAGTCGAGTGGCTCATGACCTCATATTTATCAGTCGGGTCTAGTAAGTATGCAGGAAAGTAGAAGAAGGAGGAGGCCTAGTCGAAAATGCAGAAGTTGGTCGAAAAATGGAAAAAGGAGATTGAGGAAAAAGCAAGAGCAGAAGTGGAGCACGTTGCAAAGGAAAGGGAGGAAGAGCATGACTCTGACAGAAGTCAGAAGTCTCCTTCGCTACAGATGGAGGAAGAGGAGAAATCTAAAAAGTGTGGTGGAGACCAGGAGAGCACCCCCTTCTGGATGAAGTGGAATTGGGAGCTGGAGAAAGAAGGGCCAAAGAAGAAGACCTAGGCTACTAAGTCATCACTCAACCCAATCACCTTGAAAGAAGGTGACTTAGATGAAATTGGGGATAAGGTTAGAGACGCAACCGCGGAACTGTAGCAGCAGAAGCAATCATTGGTGGCCATTCATAAAGGTCTATGTAAGCTGCATATCCAAAATACTCAACTGTAGGCCGGTGTAGGGCTGCGCAGCGCAACGTTGATTAGTTCGGTGCCGAGGACCACTAGAGTAGCGAAGATGGTTCGCTCCTTAGATCCTCGGGCCATTGCACTACCCGATGGAGCCCTAAGAGTGGAGATAGAGGCTGACAGGGTTGCTTTAAGGAACATTAGTCTCAACTTGGCCATGCTCCCAAGAGAATTCCTCCACACACTGCAAGTAGGTGTGATCGCGGAGCTGAGGGCCTGAGAGCAGTGTGCCTTGAGTGTGATAAAAAAGTAGAAGGTTAATAGTGAACAATTGTTCATCGAGAAAAAATTAGCGATAGAGACCTGGAAGAAGGTCCAAGAGAAGAATGAGCACACCACAACGGTGGTAGCAGAGGCATGTAAAACCATTTCAAAACTGCACATCCCCGAAGAGGCGCCTATGGAGGCCAAGATTCAGAAGTTGGCTGCAGGTGTGTGTGACGCTCGGACCGAGATAGCCAAGTTTCAGTTTGAGCTGAACCTATAAAGTACAGATCTCAAGTTGAGGGAACAACCTTTAACTCCACTAGAAGTCAGAGAGCAATGCGAGGGAGCTGTCAAGAATGCAGTTGCTGCAGTAGATACTGTGGTGGCAGATTGCACAACGCTCTTCGAGCAATCGCTGGAGGTACTTACCAGTCTGTAGGAAGATCCCAACCTATAGAGGTTAGCAACCAAGGCAAGGGAATTGCAATAGTGATATGATTAGGAAAGAGTGGTGGCGCATGCCGTCGCTATCACAAAGAAATTGGAAAAGCTGTAGGAGGTGAAGGAATTGAAAGAATAGGCAGATGGAGTGCAACGAAGAGAGGCCGTACTCAAGGCCAGATTGGGGCCTAGGCTGGATGAGGCTTATGTGCTCATCTCCACCATTGAGGAAACGTTTACTAGCCTGCATACAACACAACAAAAGATCCAGGCAGATATCGCAGGACCAACAACGAAGTAGCTGGTAGAGTAGGTTAAGCAGGCAGCAACACATCGTATCGATGAAGTTGTAGTGCTGCAAGTGGAGTTGGGAGGTCTTTGTAGCAAGATCTCCGTGCCAGTAGAGTGACTCAGAGGTGAGTCACCATATTTGCTTTGGGGGCCTATTGGGACAAGGTCCCATAGGGTCGATCATGGGGTTAAAAGCCCAAGTTTTGGGATATAAAGCCCCAATTTTTGTATGTAAAGTGTAAATTCTCTGCAATTTGTGGTCGCAGAGCAAATAAATGTAAAGTGTCATTAAGGGTTTTCGCCCTTCTTTTATGTAAGTTGTGTTGGCTTTAGAAGATCTACCCATGGTCTGTGGACCATAGGATTGTATAAAAAGGAGAGTCCTAGAAGAGTCTAAGGTAGTTCAGAGATGGGGGTGAAGAATGTAATGGGTCATTAGCGAAAGAGCGAAGAGTCTTCGAGTATGTTAGAGTCCTATAGTGATAAGATTCATAATTTTGAATTGGGTAAGTTTGAGCCTTGTAATATTGTACAAAACTTTGCTTTATGCAAATGTTTTCCATATAAAAGAAACATCAAAGGACAAAAATAATAAGGAAAGATCAAAAAATGAAAAAATATGAACCCCAAAAACAAAAACAGATCATGAAAGTGTGGAAGTCTAAATGCCACTACTATTTTACTTCTTTACTGTCTTAAATAATGGTTGTGTGCAGTTTGTCATACATGCCACAACCCATGGTAGTCAAATTTCTTAATCTTTACTATTTTATGCTTTGAATTTTATGTTTATAGTTAGAGAATAAAATCTGACCAAACAGTTTAATCTTGGCAAATCATTAGATAGGTAGAGAAACTAAATGGAGCTCATCAATTTAATATGAGCCCTTGGATGAAATAAGGTTAGAAGCAGATAGTTTTCTTTTCGAAAGAAAAATGAATGATAAGGTTTGCTAGTCTAAATGCACCCAAATAAAATGAAGAAAAATTGGCAGGTAAGTAATGGGTAAGTAGAAGAAAGGTTGCTGAAGTATAAAGATTGATTGGATAAAAGCACATTTATCATGCTTGATTATATGTTTCAATGTGCATGAACATTTAATAAGGAAAAAAAATGGTTTACAAGTTCATTTAATTAACTCCCCTTCATTCTTTTCATCCCTCTACTTACTAATTTCCCCATCCACAAGTAAATTCTAGTACTTAAAATCCTTCAAGTGATAAAGGCTCAGAGCATTTCTCTGACTTTTGGTGGGATCGGACCCTCAGCTTAATGAATTATGGACATCAACTGTTAGAATTCCCTTCATAAAATTCATTTCCTTTCATTACCCCAATAAAACCCCTTTTCCTAAGGTTAAACTTCATTTTCCTAGGAAAAGTAAACAACCCCAAGTTAAAATTCCATTTCATTCAAACAACCCAAAAGAACATTTTATCCTAAGTATAAAGTGTATGACGCGCAAATATTACATTTATGCTTAAGGGTATGTTCACTCCGCTCATTTCATATTAATTTCTTAACTTAATTATATAATTCCCGATATAACTTTTCTCATATATAAACAAACCTTGTAAATAATACCCCAACCCTTAGTTTAGCTATAAACTATACTTTGTCCCATATTCCCAACAAAACCCACTTAATACACCACTGCGTGGTAAAGATAAACTAATCCCATCATTAAGCCCTGCCCGATTGTTTAATCCCATGATTAAATCCTAATTAATCCCAAACCGCCAAGGATTAAAGCCCTGGGCCCCCCCGAAACCTATGCTCATATCATCCACGCACATCCCTCGCTCGACTACTGTTCGATCATCAGTGCCACATCCGATGGTCCACAAACATATCAGGTTCACCCAATGACCGACCGTTACCTGCCCGATAAGGTGGTTTTCTTCGACTCCTCCTACATACCGCCTCCTGCATGAAAGCGGTGCGATGGTTTGGGAAACCACCTCCCCACCCAACCTGAAAAACTATCCACTGTTCATTCATAAATTACCTGCCAAAAAGTGAACGTTGCTTAATAAAAAGGCCGAGAAGCCCTTTTTAGCCTTTTTTGCTCATTTTCTTTGTGAACCTTTGTGAACCATTACGACACCTGCAAACCCTGGAATTGCCAATTAACCTCAAATTCCACTACCGAAGAAGCTGCAGATACCCCAATCAACCTCTTAGTTCGTAGTATAGCCATTCAAACTCTAGCAGATTGTCGAGAACACCAAATTTGTAGTTTATTCACCAAATTCCAGGTATTTGAAGACAAATTACTAGAAAACCCTTTCAATTTGAAAATGTTCAGTATTTGAAGTGTTTTAATTAAGTAAAATTAATTGAAATTACTTTAAATTTAAAAGTCTGTGCCCAAACCCTTTTGAGAGCTTCCAGTTTCCTTAAAACCTCTGAATAAAACTGTAGTGCCAAATTCAAATCCACAAGAAATGAATTATGGCTACCCCCATTGCCATGGATGTCAAACCTATCACAACTCCCCATTTGGACCTTGACCACCTCCCACTGGCGGACAAGGATTTTCAAATCAGAGACACAAGTGCATATGATGTCTAGCTCAAAATTCATTGTTTGAGTAAAGACAAATATCTAAACCATTCTGATGACATTGGCCTTTGACTCTCCAATTTTCCCAAATACCAGTTCCCCCAAGCACATATCTTTCCTGAAATTTTTCATATGTGCCATGCCTGTTACATTCCCAGCCAGAGAGATATAATGCCCCCTAACCAAAAGGTTTTGTTCACAATTATAGCAGAATCAATTAATGAGATGTTGCAAGTACAACTAGCTCGAAACTTGACCCCACCCTCCATTGGGGATTTGTTAGACCTGTACACCAAGTTGAGTCCATCTAGACTAGCCCAAATATTTCAAAATTTCATTGTAGAAGAGCAACACATTCCTAAAGATGCCCCTCCATGTTTTTATGCCATTTTCTCTGAAAGAGGCAAGCATATTGTGACTATGATATCATGTATTTTGGGCTATACCACTGATGAATTTGTTGATGAGCTCGTCCTAGCCTTCATGTCTATTTTCACTCGAGGAAAGCTTCCTGTTATTTTGTACAATTATGCCCAATTCATAGCTGAAAGAATGCATGAACAATTTACTAGAATGCACAATGGAAGAGTATTCAAGTACTCATCTGTATTATACCACATGTTTTTGTATTATCATTTAGACAATTTCCCTTCACCCTCCAGAAGCTGGACGCTAGAGGCCAGCCTAGGTCTGTCATATTTTGGACACCATTATTCCACTAATATTCATCACCATACACCTATACAAACTTCATTGACTCTTTTGTCCATCCAGTCATGACCATGCTGATAGGAAGCCCTCCACCCAGGATAAGTCAAGAAATCAAAAGAGTCCTCCAATTGTCCAAACAAAGTAAGGTGGGAGATTGGTACCTTTACCAAAACCACACTGAAATAAGAATCTATGGTTGCCAACTAGCCCCATACAAACTCCCCAAATACCTCCCCATGAGGTTATTTGCTCTAGAGTTTTATAGACAGATAATGAACTCTGATGAGGTCAACTTTGTCTCAGCCAAGAAAAGAACTTAGTTCAAAGTAAAAAATCAGTTAGGCCCTTTCATTGCAATTCTAGAGAAGCAGGGCAGGAAGCAGATTAGATTCTACAACAAATGAAGTTCCAAAATAGTTTCATGTGGAGATATGATCCTCAAAGGTTTATGACCAAATTTAGGCAAAAGGTCAAATTGGGGCCTTACATTCATCACCCCATACTGGAGATAGAAAGATATTCCAATCAATCTGAGTGGTTGGAAAACACTCTCATAGACATGGATAGTAGCTTTTGACATCAAGGAAGGAAATATGCAAATGTCCTTCATAAAGCTAACTGTACAACAACCAAGCACATCAGCAAATTTCAAGAAGATCAATTTTGAGGTATTGGCAAGGGATATTCATCCCATTGACCAAATTGAATTTCACAAATAGTATGGAGAAATGATTTACTCCGCCCTTACAGGAAAATTCATAGTTGCCCATTACTTGTAGAATTCATTGAATAACATCTCGGCCCAATATCAGTTGGAGAAGTCCTCATCACAGGCCAAAGACACTAGAATCAAGTCTTTGGAACACTTAGTGATTGAATTGGGACATGATCTTAAAAACATCAAAGCTACTTAACAAGTGATCAAGAAAAATAATGATGACATTGCAGCACTCAAAAAGCAATTGAAGATACCTCAACTGTAGCATCCCCAGACACATGAAGTCTTGGAAAACCAAACCAGGCATGAAGAGTTGATGGGCTTAGTCCTCAAACTAAATGATCAGTTAAGGGAGATAGAGAAGGAATTGGATAGTTTAATCCAATTGAAGCAAAGTGATCTTGGCACTACAACTTTGAATGTCATCCTAGCAGTCTCAACAGTTGTTCATTCCACATTGGTAGCCTCATTGGCTCCCACAACTCCTATGGCCACAAAACAACAAGTTTCAACATAGTCTACATCAGCAACAAGTACATCAGGTGAAGAAGTAGCAAATTTGGATAGGGCTATGGAAGAGATGTCCATACAGGCAACAAAGATGAATAAGATCAAAGAAAAGGTGACAAGCTTGGAAACTGATTACAAGCTTGCCAAAATCATGCACAAAGAAGAAGTGCAAAAAGCTGCCAGGATGAGTGAGATATTGAAAGCCATGGAGAAGGAATTAACACTAAAAGAACCCCTTGGACAAGATAAGGAACTACTATGGGCCAATATCATTGACTTTTTCAACGATATTTGGCCATCTATTCAAGTGATTTTTGAATAGATAGATCTAATAAATATGGCTACAGAGGCCATCCAAAGAGTAAAATGAGGAATAGGGGAAATGCCAGAAGATGCTACTAGAGTTATCCAGTTCCTTAACAATAAAAATAAGTATGAGCTTCAGGAATTGGAAATAGAGGACAAAACATAGACAATTTTGGAGGTGAGAAAGGTCCTCTCCAAAAGAAACTTAATGCTAAACTTGGAGGACAAGTGTCAGAATATGCAAGTAGCCATTGACAGATTTATGGATAAGTTTCAAATTTTGAGAGAGAGAGGGTTACGCAGTCCCTTAGTGATAAATGAAAATCTCATGACACATCAGGATTACAACAACAAAATTAGAGAGCTAGCAAAAGAACATGTCAATACATCATCAATCAAGGCATTTCCAATAGGAAAAGTACTCTACCAGACATTTAAAAACTTGTTTTACCTCTAGCATGAGGTAAAACACTTGTTTATCAATAAGCCTACTTTTTCCAAGTACACTGAGGCAGATGAAATATATAGGAGGATGCTAAAAATCTAATTACCTGATGCTGAAGCATGGGAGAAATTAACTGATTTACAATAAGAAATATGAAGTAAAAAGGTTAATGCACAGTAAAAGTAAAACAACCAAGTAAAAAGATGGAGATAGATGAACAGAGTTAAAGTGTATTAGATGAAAGCCAAAAGTAAATGAAGATTCCAGCGTGAAAGATCAAACAACAAAGCAGCATAAAGGGCTAAAATCCAACCATAAAAGCCAGTAGTGACAAAATAAACGGGACAACGTGAAGTAAGTTCAATCGCTGTTTCTATCTTCTTGCAAGAAGATATTTTTATTTCCTAGATTAAATCTCAAATTAGTTTGATATATTTTGTAATAAATTTTTGTATAAATACTCTACAATTCGAAGTATGTAGGGTGGATTCTATTAGACATTTCTATAGACTTTTTGATCAAGATGACCCAGAAGGTTATTGTATCAGTTGATGGGCTAGCAAGCTGGATTGATTAATAAAGATCAGATTGTTCCAAGGATTACTGCCCCTTAATTTCAATTACCCCTTCCTTCCCCATTCATTATCTGAGTCTGAGAACCCTTAAATGCTCTCTCACCCCGAGTGAAACCCTTTCACACCTTTGTCTCAAACATCTGAAATAATTTCTGCTATCTTGCCCTTGGAACATCCCCTTTAGTGATTTTACCCAACCTTGCTTCCTGATCAATTGACTCTGTAGCCCATTGGTCCAAAAGACATCAATTTATCCATCTGTTTAAGAGATCCCACTACCCAATCTCAAACAAATAAAAACCCCTTGAACAATCATAGCTAGCCTAAAACATCTTAACTAAAACAAAGTTAAAACTTAAAGAGAGAGCCCTCTTTGAGCATCAGGAAGGCTAGGTCTTGATCTCCAAAAGTGGATAGTGGTTACCTTTGGTTTTTCCTTCTTATTACTTCAAAGGAATTATCAGAGTGATAAAATTTATAGCGACCATACTGGGGACTTCGATCCTCAGTCTCATAATTTTTTTAAGGAAATCTTCAATCAAATCTTGAGCCTCTTAAGGTCATTACCTGAAGTAAGTTTTCAGAAAATTTCATAAAAGCTATTTAAAACTTAAAATTCTAGCTCCTAAAAAGATTCACTACACTAGGGACAAACTAGATCCAAACCCTGCAACTGTAGTGGATAACCTAGAGAGGATTTTAAGACAACCTAGAACAACAAAAACTCAAGCCAGTAGTACCTAGCTAGACAAAGCCAATTCACTCCTTGAGGAGTTTTCAACTTTAGAAGAAGTCCCTTTTGATTTGTTATTTGACCTCTCACTATTTAGAACCAAATATGAGAATGATATCCATGAAACAATTTTAGACCCTAAGTTTACTCAAATCATATAATCAAAAAAGGTTATTCGTCTAGATTTGGACAAATTTGTCTTAGATGTTTTTGACAAATTAGAAGCCTTGACCTCTACGTTGATTAGTAATATAGATAGTGCTTATCTTCAGAAATATGTAGAGCTAGCCGCCCTTACTGTTGTTGCATCTTAAATTTCTTCACAATCATCACTCATTGTAAATCCACCTTCCGTTACCACAACTTCATCAATTGTATCTACCACAATTCAATCACCTAAATCACCTATAATCAGTCATCTTCATCATCATCTAGTTCACCTCCATCAGTTTCAAGCCCCTCTTCAACCACCTCAAATTTACTCTCCAGTCAAACCAGAATCACATCAATGGCAAACATATATGCTCCGCTTGTTCTACCTACCCAACTTCATGCCATACCTGCAGATTATCAAAGTAAGATTTTCCTGTTTTATGCTACTGGTCATTACACTTCCCAACAACATGTAAACAAGATGTCTGACTTTTTTGAATTGCATGAGATAGATGAGGCATATGTCCAAATGAGACTGTTTTCCCAAACTTTAACTGGTGATGTCAAGAAGTTAAAGTTTGTTCAGAGAGTCTCATTTGGACATCTGTGACCTATAATATCTATGATCTTATAGGTCACAGACAACTGAGACATTGAACATAGGAGAGGGAGAGGATTCTGTTAATTTGAATGATGACCAGCCTGACTTGTTGTTTGGCCCTGAGGCTAATGGAATTCATGAGCAAGGGGGAGTTCCTCCATTTTACATCTGCCTAAATATTCATGATAAATTTTTTCATAATGCTATGTTGAACTTAGGAGAATCCCACAATCTCATGCCAAAAGGAATAATGGAAATATTGAACCTAGACATAACCATGCCTTATAAGGATTTATTTTCTTTTGACTCGAGCCAAGTTAAATCCCTTGGTTTAATCAAAGACTTATGTGTAACTCTTGTCGAGTGCCCTGCAAAGAGTATTTTAATGGACATCGTAGTTGCATATATCCCACCAAAATATGGAATGCTACTATCTCACTCATGGGGAGCAAAACTGCAGGGATCTTTGCAGTTGGATATGTCTTATGACACCATAACTGTTTTTGGCCAACCAAGAAAATTATATAGTGAGACATTGATGAAGTACATGGTTAGTAATGAGGAGAAGCCCCAAAACTTTCCCATATACTCCATGCACTTAGATATGGACTCCTTCATCTTATACAATGCAGAAATTGATAAAAAGGAAATCATAGTGAAAGACCTTAAGTAAAGAACAACTGATAGTGAGAAAATATTCTATGAGTCACTTTGGCATTTAGACTTTGATGGGTCTGTAAATAGGTTGGGGGCTGGTGCAGGAGTATGGATCCATAATATGGAAAATAACCATGCTGAGGGTCATGCTTTCAGATTGAACTTCAAATGTACCAATAACATGGCCAAATATGAAGCCTTGATTCGAGTGTTACAATTGGTTAGGAAATTGGGAGCCAAAAGAGTTTCTGTCATGGGAGACTCAGAGTTGATTATGAGACAGATCGTGGTGAATATTCTATCAACAACACTAGGCCTGGCAGATATAGGGATGCGGTTTTAGACTTGGTCAAGGACCTCCTGGAATCAAACTTTGCTGTCATTCCAAGAAAAAAAAAACATGCAGGCCCATAGTCTAGCTACCTTTGCTAGTACATGTAAATTTCCATTCCAACCATACAACCTTTGTATTGGAAAATATTTTCCCAGGACTCTCAGATCTATGATTTCATGAACAATGAAGGTGAATTTCGTAATTGTAATATAGATAATGACTACGCAATAAACAATAATGTAGAAAGTAGGTTAGATGTAAATGTTTTTGATGTAGATGAACCAATTACATTTACTAAAGTAGAAATAGATAGTTTAGATAATGTAGAAATAGATGAAATAATGGACGATGATCTTGAGATTCTTAATTTGAAAGATAATTTTTTGCCTAAAGGATTAGTACCTTTAGAGGATTTGTTTGACTCTAATGATGTAGCTAGAAAGCCCAAGATGGAACCTCTAAGGGCTAACATAGAAGAAGTTAATATAGGAACTGAAGATAATCCAAAACTCATCAAGATATCTAAAGCCTTAACCCTAGAGGAAAAGGTCAAATATATAAATTTGTTTAAAGAGTTTCGGGATGTATTTGCTTGGAGTTATGAAGAATTAACATCTTATGACACCAGCATAATCCAACATAAAATACCTCTACAAGAAGATCATAAACCTTTCAAACAGAAACTTAGAAGGATAAACCTAGTTCTTATGCCATCCATAGAAAAAGAGGTTCAGAGAATGTTTGATGCCCAAATAATAGCACCCATTAGATACTCATATTGGATTTCAAACTTAGTTAAAACTAGGAAAAAGACAGGTGAAAGTAGATTTTGTGTAGATTTTAGAAACTTGAACTAGGTTTCTTTAAAAGACAACTACCCCTTACCGAAAATGGACCATATATTGCAAAGGGTAGTGGGGTCATCTATGATTTCATTGTTAGATGGATTCTCTAGCTTTAAAGAGATATTAGTCCAACCTGAGGACCAACCCAAAACAGTGTTTACTACTCCTTGGGGTACCTTTCGATGCCTTTTGGATTAATGAATGCAAGTGCCACATTTCAGAGAGCTATGGATATAGGTTTTTCCAAAGAAATCCATGATTTCTTAGTAGTATACCAGGATGACATCACAATTTTCTCCAAATCAGACAATGAACATTTAGATCACCTTAGAAGAGTATTTATCAAATGTAGCAAATTTGGGATTTCTCTAAATCCTAAAAAGACACTTTTTGGTCTAGAAGAGGGAAAGCAATTAGGACACATCAGATCAAAAGATGGGATTAGAACACATATTTCATTAAAATTAGAAAAATGTTATTACAAGGACATCACTAGAAATGATTTTTTTGGTTATTTTGAAATTCTAGATCCACTATTTAATTCCAGATTTCTTGAAATATGTGTTTTAGGATAGAACCTGCTAGAATAGAAGCCATTTTGACCATTTCCCATCCTTGAAACATAAAAGAGCTACAATCATTTCTAGGTAAGATTAATTTTCTTAGGAGATTCATCTCAAATATGGCAGAATTAATTAGGGAATTAAATAACATGCTTAGAAAGGAATCATCAATCAAGTGGACATTGGAGGCCAAACAATAATTCGAAGCTATTAAGGAAGCATTAACCAAGACTCTAGTCCTGATTAGTCCTGACTTCAACAAAGATTTTATTATTTTTTCATTTGCTTCAGAACACACCATTGCAACAGCCTTGTTGAAAAAGAACAATCAAGGATATGAACAACCAATAACATTCTTTAGTAATTCATTAAGAGATGCCACCCGAAAATACAATATCAATGAAAAACAGTCATTGGCTTTGGTTAAAGCTATCAAAGATTTTAGAATATACATTCTATACTCTCACATCATTGCTTATGTTCGAAACTCTATAGTTAAGGACATTTTGACTCAAAATGGGCCTGAAGGAAAAAGAGGCAAGTGGATTGGCACAATATTGGAATATGACATAGAGATAAAGCCTACCAAGCTCATCAAAGGCCAAGGTTTAGCCAAACTCATGGCTGAATCGAACTGTCAGGCCCTTGATATCAACTTCATTAGTGCTTTGGATGATCAGTAGGAGATGTCGACTCCACAGATTAGTGAACATTTTACTGAATCACCATGGTATGCAAATATTACATTTGTTTTATTAAACTTATAAGCTCCTCCTGGACTGACAAGAACTAAATCTAGATTCTTAAAAATGAAGTCATTAAGATATTGTGTTATAGATAATGCATTATTTTGGAAGGACAATAGTGGTATTCTCTGAACATGTTTATTAAAAGATGAAGCTGACAAGATTTTGCAAGAGTTTCATGAAGGGGACTGTGGAGGACACTTGTACTAGAAGAGTACTGCTGACAAGATTCTGAGGGCTGGTTTCTACTGGCCTACTTTGTTTGTAGATGTCAAAAAACATGTGACCTCCTATCACAAATGCTAGATTTTTGAGGGAAAGAGGAAATTGTTACCCTTGCCTCTTAAACCAATTTCCACTGAGATTCCATTTCAACAATGGGGGTTAGAATTCATTGGAGAAATACACCCCCCATCCTCAGCTCAACATAAGTGGATTCTAACAGCCACAAAATATTTTACCAAATGGATAGAGGCCATACCTTCTAGGCAAGCAACAGACACTGTCATAATCACCTTCCTAGAGAGTAATATCCTTTCAAGATTTGGATGTCCCTAAAAGCTCATTACTGATAATGAAACAACCTTTAAGTCCAAAAGAATGGTAGATTTCTGTAATAAATACCATATCACCCTTGGCCATTCCACAACCTATTACCCTCAAGGTAATGGACTAGCAGAGTCATCCAACAAAATCCTGGTCAATATTATCAAAAAGTTAATGGAGGATAATAAAAAGACATGGAACAAGAAGTTAGTCAATGCCTTATGGGCAGATAGACTGACTACTAAAAAGTCCATTGGAACATCACCCTATCAACTGGTTTATGGGATGGATGCAGTTTTCCCATCATCCTTGGGAGTGCCAATCATGAAAATCCTTCAGGAACTACAGGTGGAACCAAATGACATTCAGAGAAGCATAAACCAAACTATACACCTGCAACAGACCAGAGTAGAGGTTTATGTAAAATCATAGATAATCCAGGAAAAAATCAAGAAAGTCTTTGATAAAAAGACTAAAGCAGATGATTTTCACATACGATACAAAGTCCTCAAGTGGGATTCAAGGAGGGAAGATAAAGGAAAGCATGGAAAATTTGATTTTCTATGGCAGGGGCCTTATGCCATTTTTGGCTATAGAGGCAACAATGCCTTTTTCTTGAGAAACATAGATGGATCAGATCTACCAGGAGGATGTTGAAGCATTACTTTTCCACTGACTTATAGTAGTTCATTTTATTTCCATCATTACACATAACATTCCAGAGTGTAGATTGGATTGGATGGTAATTCTTTGAAGTTGAAGCCTAGAGAGAAGGCCCTAAGCTTTAAAAGATTTACTGTCATAAGTATCAATAATGCAGATTCATAGAAGGACACTTTGTAAGGTAAATTCAGCCACAATTCAAAGGCTACTGATCTTTAGAGTTCTTGAAATTTCACTAGGAAATGCCACCCCAAGTGGAGCCATTGTTAAAGTCCTATAGTGATAGGCTTCATAATTTTGAATTGGCTAAGTTTGAGCCTTGTAATATTGTACATACCTTTGATTTTTGCAAATGTTTTCCATATTAAAAATTTAAAAAACGTAAATAGGGTATGTCTTAAAAGAAACATCAAAGGACAAAAAGAATAAGGAAAGATCGAAAAATGAAAAAATATGAACCCCAAAAACAAAAACAGATCATGAAAGTGCGCAAGTCTAAATGCCACTACTATTTCACTACTTTACTGTCTTAAATAATGGTTGTGTGCAGCTTGTCATACATGCCACAACCCATGGTAGTCAAAGTGCTTAATCTTGACTATTTTATGCTTTGAATTTTATGTTTATAGTTAGAGAATAAAATCTGACCAAATAGTTTAATCTTGGCAGATCATTAGATAGGTAGAGAAAATAAATGGAGCTCATCAGTTTAATTTGAACCCTTGGATGAAATAAGGTTAGAAGTAGATAGTTTGCTTTTCAAAAGAAAAATGAATGATAAGGGTCTGCTAGTCTAAATGCACCCAAATAAAATGAAGAAAAAATGGCAGGGTAAGTAATGGGTAAGTAGAAGAAAGGTTGCTGAAGTATAAAGATTGATTGGATAAAATCACATTTATCATGCTTGATTATATGTTTCAATGTGCATGAAAATTTAAGAAGGCAAAAAAAATGGTTTACAAGTTCATATAATTAACTCCCCTTCATTCTTTTAATCCCTTTACTTACTAATTTCCACATCCATAAGTAAGTTCTAGTACTTAAAATACTTCAAGCCGTAAAGGCTCAAAGCATTTCCCTGACTTTTGGTGGGATCAGACCCTTGATTTAATGACTTATGGACATCAGTGCTATAATTCCCTTCATAAAATTCATTTCCCTTCCTTACCCTAATAAAAACCTTTTTCCTAAGGTTAAACTTCATTTGCCTAGGAAAAGTAAACAACCCCAAGTTAAAATTCCATTTCATTAAACAACCCACAAAAGCATTTTATTCTAAGTATAAAGTGTATGATGCGCAAATATTACATTTATGCTTAAGGGTATGTTCTCTCCACTCATTTCATATTAGTTTCTTAACTTAATTATATAATTCCCGATATAAATTTTCCCGTATATAAATAAATCCCGTAAATAATAGCCCAACCCTTAGTTTAGCTATAAAATATATATTCTCGACAGAACCCACTTAATACACCACTGTGCTATAAAGCTAAACTAATCTCGTCATTAAGCCCCGCCCAATCATTTAATCCCTTGATTAAATCCTAACTAATTCCAAACCACCAAGGATTAAAGCCTTGTCCCCCCCTGAAGCCTATGCTCATATCATCCATGCACATCCCTCGCCCGACTACTGTCTGATCATTAGTGCCCACATCCGATGGTCCACAGCCATATCGGGTTCACCTGATGACCGACCGTTACTTGCCTGATTAGGTGGTTTTCCCCCGCTTCCCATCTAGTATGTGTCATGCACTAGCATAGTTCGGGTGACCCCTCCTAAATACCGCGTCCTCCATGAAAGTGGTGCGATGGCTTGGGAAACCACCTCCCCACCCAACCTGAAAAACCGCCCACTATTCATTCATAAATTACCCGCCAAAAAGTGACCATTTCTCAATAAAAAGGCCAAGAAGCCCTTTTTCACCTTTTTCGCTCATTTTCTTTGTGAAACTCTACAAACCACTACGACACCTACAAACCCTGAAAGCACCAATTAACCTCAAATTCCACTCCTAAAGAAGCTACAGATACCCCAATCAACCTCTTAGTCCATACTAGAGCCATTCAAACTCCCGCAGATTGCCAATAACAATGAATTTGCAGTTAATTCACCAAATTCTAGGTATTTGAAGACAAATTACTAGACAACCCTTTCAACTTGAAAACATTCAGTATTTGAAGTGTTTTAATTAAGTAAAATTAATTGAAATTACTTTAAATTTAAAAGTATGTGCCCAAACCCTTTTGAAAGCTTCCAGTTTCCTTCGAAACCTCTGAATAAAACTATAGTGCCAAATTCAAATCCATAAGAACTGAATTATGGCTGCCCATATCACCATGGATGTCAGACCTATCACAATTCCCAATTTGGACCTTGAACACCTCCCCTTGGTAGACAGGTATTTTTAAATCAGATACACAAGTGCATATGAAGTCCCGCTCAAAATTCATTATTTGAGTAAATACAGATATCTGAACCATTTTGATGACATTGGCCTTTGGGACTCTAATTTGCCCAAATACCAGTTCCCCCAAGTACATATCTTTCCTGAAATTGTCCATATGTGCCATGCTTGTTACATTCCCAACCAGAGAGCTATAATGTCCCCTGACCAAAAGGTTTAGTTCACAATTACAGCTAAATCAATTAATGAGATGTTGCATGTACAACCAGGTCCAAGCCTAACCCCACCCTCCATTTGGGATTTTTTAGACCTGTACACTAAATTGAGTCCATCTATACTGGCCCAAATATTTCAAACTTTCATTGTAGAAGAGCAACACATTCCTAAAGATGCCCCTCCATGGAAATAGAGGATAAAACAGAGACAATTTTGGAGGTGAGAAAGGTCCTCTCGAAAAGAAACTTAATGCTAAAATTGGAGGACAAGTGTCAGAATATGCAAGTAGCCATTAATAGATTTATGGCTAAGTTTCAAATTTTGAGAGAGAAACGGTTACCTAGTCCCTTAGTGATAAATGACAAGCTCATGACACAATAGGATTACAATAGAAAATCAAAGAGCTAGCAAAAGAACAAGTCAATACATCATCAATCAAGGCATTGCCAATAGGCAAGGTACTCTACCAGACATTTGAAAACTTGTTTTACCTCCAGCATGAGGTAAAACACTTGTTTATCAATAAGCCTAGTTTTTCCAAGTACACAGAGTTAGATGAAATATATAGGAGGATGTTAAAAATCCAATTACCTGATGCTGAAGCATGGGAGAAATTAACTAATTTACAGTAAGAAATATGCAGTAAAAAGGTTAATGTACAGAAAAAGTAAAACAACTAGGTAAAAAGATGAAGATAGATTAGTAGAGTTAAAGTGTATCAATGTCAAAGTGTATCAAATGAAAGCCAATAGTAAATGAAGATTCCAGCATGAAAGATCAAACAACAAAGCAACATAAAGGGCTAAAACAGAACCATAAAAGCTAGCAGTGCCAAAATAAAAGGGACAACATGAAACAAGTTCAATAACTGTCTCTATCTTCTTACAAGAAGATATTCTTATTTCCTAGATTAAATCTCAAATTAGTTTGAGATAATTTGTAATAAATTGGTGTATAAATACTCCATAATTCGAAGTATGTAGGGTGGATTCTATTAGACATTTCTATAGACTTTTTGATCAAGAAGACCCAGAAGGCTATTGTATCAGTTGATGAGCCAACAAGATGGATTTATTAATAAAGATCAGATTGGTTCAAGGAATCATGTGTTAAGTGAATTTGATACAAGTATTTGCATGTGTCTTTGTCAATTTCTCAAAGTTATTCATAATCTTATATGTGCTTCAATCTAAATGCTGTAACTGGAAATATATTTCAGAACTTCTTTAAATCACAATCTGTTCTAACAGTTAAGCATTTGAATGTTTTCTTATGATATTTAAATTAAATAATTATTAATTTCTCTTTGGTTTAAATTGATTTCATGAATAATCCAAGTTAAAGGATTCTTAACTGCCCTTTAATTTTGATTACCCCTTCCTTCATCATTCATTATCCGGGTCTGAGAACCCTTAACTGCTCTTTCACCCTAAGTGAAACCCTTTTCACGCCTCTACCTCAAACATCTGAAATACACTCTGCTATCTTACTCTTGGAACATCCCCTTTAGTGAGTTTACCCAGCCTTGCTTCCTTATTAGTTGACTCCATAGCCCATTAGTGCGAAAGACATCAATTTATCCATTTGTTTAAGAGATCCCACCACCCAATCTCAAAAAAATCAAAACCCCTTGAACAATCATAGCTAGCCTAAAACATCTTATCTAAAACAAAGTTAAAACTTAAAGAGAGAGCCCTCTCTGAGCATCAAGAAGGCTAGGTCCTGATCTCCAAAAGTGGATAGTGGTTACCTTTGGTTTTTACTTCTTATTACTTAAAAGGAATTATTAGAGTGATAACAGGGTAGAAGAGAGGCTCTGCAGCTATGTATGCAGAGGCCTAGGGTAGATGTTCGCAGCTGAGTGCGCAGATCCCTGCAGTTGAGTGCATAGGGTAGTCAGAGTCTATAAGAATATCTAAATCATTAATAAATAAGATTACTCTGGAAATATTTGTGTTTGATCTATTTACTTCTGTTATGAATGAATGCAATTATGTTATGTTGAATAATGGTTTTATGATTTAATGCTATATTGATGCATGAATCTACATGTTTTACATTTTTATCTGCCTGCAAATAATAATATTTGTTTATGGGAAGAACATATTAATGCCTATTATATTTATTTGATAATTAAGCTATTTTGGTAAATACAAAAGTAATAATAGTTACAGAAGTGCATAAGTGGTTGATTCACCTGGTTAGGGTCCGTGAACGACAATCGTAGACCTTCGAGAAGGTCTAGAGGCTGATTAAGGGAAGTATATCGATAAGCCCTAAAAGGCTTATCAATCTGTGTGAAGGTAGAGTTAGGACACAAAAAGACATCACTACCATCTCTAAGTGCGGAAAATTGGCTCCAACACGCCCCCATACTGCTTCAGGTGAGACTTCAATTTGCGCTTCGCTAATTGATGTTGAAAGGGCCAATAGTGTAGGGATTTGTTTGGATAAATTAACATTGAACCTAGGTTAGGGCCCACTAATACAACACAAGGCATGGTTTGAGAACAAGACAACTGTGCAAACTAGCAAACAAGAAATATGTAACATTGAAGACAAACACGGTTCAAGCTTAAAAGCATCCACAAAATAAAAATTAGTGAAAGCGCATGACATGCACTCTGTGAAATTGCCATGGTGCTATGCTACACTACATGCAGATGTCAAATGTATGCATTCTCTTGACTGTGATAAGCAAGCAAACGTGAGAAAGGTAGACCACTTACATTGTGCATGTGTGCTTGCCGTGTAAGATTCCTCTAATGCATGAGTGATGGGATCGTGTAGTTCAAGTGGAGGAAGAGAAAACTGGGTGTTTGGTTGATCTTCAATGCAAAGTAGAGAGTGACGAGGAGCCTTGAGTATTTCAACAATTTCCTGACCAAAAGTGAAACCAACCTCAAGACAATGAGGGCCTGACATAACCATTAGTTCGGGCTAAAGTGCCTCGATCGCCAGCGGGGTTTCAACTTCGTCGATAGATAGATCATCGTAGACCAGTGCCTTGGGTAGATTAACAATGATTGAATCAACATCATGATCAGATGAGGAAGTGGATAGATCATGCCAACCAAGATCATAAAATTCAAGATGTTTGTCGGCAACCTCATGATTTGATGAATCAAGCAGAGGGGTTGATTGGAAGCAAATATGTTCACCCTCTGTGTTTTCAGGAAAGTTAGATCACATATTGGACGAATTTTCCAAGGAAGATGTGTCTTCTTTGCATTGTAATGATAGACTGACATCCGACGTGTCCTTTGAATGATCATAAGTATAAACATTTGGAAATGGGTTTTCACAGGGGAAATCAGCAGTGGCAGAATCACAAGGGATGTCATGATGAATCGGATGAGCCGTGGCTAGAAGGGAGTCATACTTCACCATGGGTTCTTCTTTAGATTCCCTCACACACTCATCATGAATGATGGCATAGATTGGCTGCATAACACCCACTCCGTCGACAAATTGATCCTCCTTCATAGTAGGTGAGGAGTCCAGAATGGGAGAACATGAGACAGTAAAATCTAGAGGATCAGCAAAACATAAGGACGAAGGTCAAGGGAATGAATCCACATGACAACCAATAGGTTTGCAACCCAAATCTGGGTAGATATCAAGAGCAGGTGCGGTGGGAGGATGTGATAGTTCAACAGATGTGTGCGCATGATCTCCCACATCACTCCTTGGTGGTGGAGCTATTTGATGAGGTGAAGGCTGACAGTCACTTGTGAGAGCAACTATGCCTACCTATGATTATGGAGCTCCATCACTGAAGTGTGCTGAGCAGGGTTCAGATATGTGAAGAAGATACTCAAATATTCCATCGAGGAATTCCCAATCAATATCATCTTTAGGGAATTGGTATGCAAGATTACAAAAGCACATGTAAAACTGTTCAACAGATTCATCAGGTGCTTTCCGTATTTCTAGAATTTCTTTGTTGAGTGCTTTATAGTTAAAGTGATTGAAAGCACGATCTATCTCTGTGACCAGATGAGCAAGAAAATGAGTAGATTTTTCGCGCAGTGTGGCACACCAGTGCATTGGGTGCCCTTGAAGTGTGTAGACAAAAAATGCGCAGGTCACGTATTCTTCAAAGATTCCATGCCTTTTGAATAAGCCTACAATGCCAAATGCTTGCCTAATAAAGGCTATGTGACCTCCACTATCATATGT
This sequence comes from Pinus taeda, assembly GCA_000404065.3. Classification (NCBI taxonomy): domain Eukaryota; kingdom Viridiplantae; phylum Streptophyta; class Pinopsida; order Pinales; family Pinaceae; genus Pinus; species Pinus taeda. The sequence goes on along the minus strand of APFE031402541.1, from coordinate 6,229 downwards.
TTTATGAGACAGGTTATTCGAGAGATTTTCTGAGATAATGAAATCATTTCCATAAGACATACACTCCAGAAGAGAAACTCGGTAGTTAGTCATGATAGATATGTAGAGATTCAAAACAAATTTGAGGACTCATCTTATCATCTGGCCCTCCTTGTAGTGCCAATATGTTGACGGTACTGGACCTGCCAACATGTAAGGGGATCTCCCTGATAAGAAGTCCTAATTAGACCTCAAACCATTTGGTGTATGAGTCCCAATAGTGGGTCATATGGTAATGCCTTGACCGTGATTTCACACAGAGGCAAGTAAGATAACTCTGTTAGTAGCAAGGGTGTGATAGTTGCAGTGATCCAAGGAAGGTGCATGAGAGGTTCTAACACACGAGGGTTGACATGAGTGTGACCCTTGGAAACTTGTGATAACACGCAGTTAAGAAGGGATCACACGAGTGAAGATGCATCACAACATGGAAGGAAAGTTGGAAAGCAATCCAAATTGATGGTTAAAGCAACAACACATTTAAGAAAGATTCATACATACATACACAGATAGCTATACATGCATGCGTAAGAAAACCAATACATATATCATTTAGAGTAAACCAGATAACATAGAATACACTACAACATATGCATGAAACGTGTTGGCTCTTGTTCTATTAAGAACTGTAAGTTCCAGTCATACAATACATCCATGTCCAATCACTAGTTCTGATAGCGGAATGTTACATCCACAACCGCCTGCTCCTCCAAAGAGATGTACTAGCTCTGCGAAGTGTAGAAGCCAAGGCTCATTACAATACTATCCAAGCTCTCCCCAAGATAGTCTTATCGGAAGCTTGGCTGACCAAAAGCCTTTGCAATGAGTTATGAGGTTCTATTTAAAGCAAAGGGTGGCATGACCCTTGACATTCCCCTTTGTGACAGTTCATCTATCCTCATGACTCTTCATCTACTCTATGACTGTTACATCCAACTATGGACACTTGAACTTCCACTTGACAAGACATTACATTACAATGCACATGTGCTCATGTGAGACAAAATGGCTTGAGTAAGCCATGCAAGACATCACTGACACTCGATCCTATTGTGGTGAGACCAACTCTTTGACATTCTTGTGATGGTGAAGGTGGTGAGGTGATGCCAAGCTTGGTCGTTCATGATGGTGTTCATGCGCTCAATGGTGACCTATTACTGAAGTGAACTCTTGCCTCTATTGTATCCGGGTGGATTGGTATGGCTCCTCCGTCCAACTAGTATGCTAGCATGTGCATGGTCTTCTTGGGTGTGGCCGAACTGGTGATACACTAATGCATAGTGTCCATGCTAATCTTCTAGTGTGTGCTAGTGGTCATGCACATCAACTGTCAACTACATGTTTAGCTCCAGTCAGACTTGCTTCTTGTCTTTGCCTTGGTGAGTGTGATGAATGGGTGGGATTGCATGCATGTGAACAATGACATGCATGCTGTTGAATTCCCTTGCATGTGATCAACAACACTACTCACCTTGTTTGCTCTGTGCTAGCTGTTGGGATGGATCTGTAACTTGTACGGGTGAAATTTCATCCGTGAGTGCATGTTGCGCCCCCTACTATTCCTATTCCTGCTCCAACTCATTCACTTGTCTGTGCAGCTCATGTTCTTTCTTGAAATGCTTCTTCAGCACATGCAACTCCTTCTTTGTTCCATTCTCTGTCTTCGCTCGAGCTTCATGTCGCGCCGTCACCTCATAGCCTGAGTCTTGAAAGTTGCTTTCATCACCAGTGGATTTGCTTGAGCTTGTAACTTTGTATTGCCTTTGTGTTGTCAACAACCTTCCTCTTGCATTCATTGCATCTAGTATGCTTCCTTTAGCTACAGTTCATGATGCTGCTCACTGTGATGCTTCTACCATCATATCTTGATGTCCTTGTCTATGAGCAAATTGATGTCTTCATGGGTAGGTAAGTCCATAGACACTTGATCAATTTCATCTCCAAGTGTGCTTTGAACAGTGTCTTTGACTCTACTCTCTTGGAAACCATTGTACCTATACTGTTGAGAGGCAGATGAACACCTGCTATACCTGGAGACATGGAAACACTCATGGTAAGAAATCTGTCAGTTGAAAACCAAAATGAACTTCAGAACTAACTTGCAACATACCTGTGTGATTGATCATGAAGGTTGTGCAATTTCCGCTAGGAGGTTGGGAGACTAGCCACCGAGACTGTGCAAGGCACAGTCTGGGCTACTGGGAGGCTGACTGACTACTGGAACTATGTAATGCACAGTCTAGTATGACTGTTGAATGTTGGAAGTGCATAATGCATAATCTCACCTGGCGATGGATGTAGGCTCAGTGAATGCATTGTACAATTTTCTGGTCCAAAAGTCACTGTCTCTCAGAATTGCGCAATGCAAATTCTAGAAGTGCATAATGCATAATCTCACCTGGCAATGGATGTAGGCTCAGTGAATGCATTGCAAAATTTCTGGGACAACAATCACTGTCTCTCAGAATTGCACAATGCAAGACTGGAGGACAGTCACTGGGCATAAATGTGCATTTCCTGAGAGGAAGACAAAGCCTTCCCTCTCAATTGCGCAATGTTGTCTTGGTGAGGCAGAGTCTGGGCCAAGGATACCTAGACTTGCCGACGGGCAACTGAAAGCGAATACATGACACTACTGAGTGTAAGCATAACTGAATGATCGTGCATGCAAATGGTGAATGATAGATTCATAAAAAGGAACAACATGCATGTGGGTGAGGTGAGTCACCGAATCGACGACTGTTCGTGAAAAAGAGTTTCATGCATGGAAAACAACGAGATGTTAACAAAAACTGAAATGGTGCTAGTACAAGCTATTATGTATCAAAATGATAACATGTTCTCATTGAAATCATGTCGACAACATTCATACAAGAGAAACACAAAAAGCACCAGAAATGCAACATAAGACATGGAAAGCGGGGTTACCCAAAAACAACTGAGCTGCATGTGCTGATGGATCCTAGATGCAATGTGGGATGCCAAAGCTGCAAGGTTGATGTTAGGAATGAGATCTGTAGCGTTCGGTCCATGATTTTTGATAAAATTGAAGATGAGATGCACATGCCACAAATCTAGGAAGAGCAACACTTGGTGGGAGGTTTTTGAGATGATTCTTGAATGAAACCTCTAGCTGCTAAAAGTAGATCCCTAAATCAAGGGATTCCTTTGCATGCTGCCTTGGGAGAAGTAGACCATGCATGCAAATCGGTTTTGATCGGTCCCAGAGGGAACTAGTCAACTCAACTGCACATGCAAGAGGCTTCTCAACTTCTGGGAGAAAATCCACATTTCTGGAAGGAAGTTGGGCTTGATGTTGAGGAGATTTGTGCAATTTATGGAAAAAGCAGCTCACTGCTGCCTAGGATTGTGCAATTCCTAGGCTGAGAAGCCATGTTGGGAGGAGTTGCACAATTTTCTGGATGAAGCTTGATTAGCAAAATGACACAATTCTAGAGCCCAGTAGGCTGCTAGACAGAATTGCACAATTTTTGGAGGGAAGGTTGGTTGCCCTCCAAAATTGCACAATTTCTTGAGGGATATACCCATCTTGCAGTTGGACCAAGTTTGAAGAAATAGCTTGTGAGGGTAATGCAACAAGCTCTGATGGACAGGCTATCATTTTGCAAGAAAATCACTGAAGATTGTGTACTTGATGAAGCAAGACATGCTACTATGAAAGGTTGGTAGGGAGGCTCCAAAACGAAGCTAAGGAAAAATTTTGGAGGGTGGTTGTAGCCGCTACAACAAAATGCAACTAGAATTTGTAGCCCACCTGAAACTTGTGTGCACTCAATGTTCATCATTTCACTACTTGTACTTGGCATTTGAATTCTCCAGGATATCGTGAACCTATTGGTAGATGTGTTGGATGCATTCAATAAATATGGTCACTTTACTAGGCTCAGATAGCCGCATGAGGCATGTCAACATCAATCACACACAATGGTTGAAATCCTAGTGTTACATAAAAATATCATCACCTTGATTATTTGTAGTCGGTGTAGGTCTATCACCACCTATACCAGCTTCCTAAGCAAGTCTCAAACCTCATCTCTTCAAAGCAAGCTTTAGAAATGAGAGAAAGACATCAAAAAGCAATGTAACTCTGGTTCCGCACTTTCTCTCACTTTTGCCTGCGGTCCTGCACCTTCTGTTCAGAATATCTGCGTACTTATACACTCTGTATGTAAAGGGGAGGGTGCGTACCCCTGTAAAAGTCAAAAGGCGCAATCTTTATCTTAAAAAACGCATCTTGGGTTAATTCTAGAGTTTTCTAGAAGCATTTGTTACGTGGATTGTTCACTCCAAGTGGTTCATGTATCCCATCATAGGAGGAACTAATCCATTGTTGAGAGGAGCTATCCCTTTGAAGGAGGACCTGGTAACTGATCTCCATTGCACTATAAATTGAGGCATTGGGTCAGTGGCCAGAGAGGTTAGAAGCTGAACTTTTGAGGGTAAATGCTAG